>JAECUM010031225.1:0-32300 GCA_016617855.1 Megalonaias nervosa
CAACTCAGGAGACGGCACTTTGCGAAAAACTTGAATTAAAGGCAAGTGGTGACGACTAGGCTCAGTCAGTGGAAAAGAACTATTGAAGAAAAAGAATATGGTCTAAAAGCAAGATAGATTTTAATCAATGTAAACACAGGAATTAATATTCTACCAATAAAGGGCTTTCCGCTTGGTCTGTTGCACTAACGTTTCCTAAACGACTAACGCATTGCGAGGAAAAAAGTCTGCATAATTATTGATTTAAAAGCCCAACGACTCCACGCATTTATGAACTACGTGTAATTTTTTGGAGAGTAAAATCAATTTGAATTATGTAGTACTTACCTGTCACTGATGTTAAGCGTTCCCTTCCGTAATAGAGAAACCTCGTTCATGCTAGATGCACCATCCGCCTATCCAAGAAATGTTTAGAACACGTGCATCGACAGTCTAACCCATGTCATCGGCCCATACGCAATAGTGCGTCTTCATTCTTTGAACGACGTTGGATCTAATAATGACAGGTAAGTATTACTTAATTAAATTTAGTTTTACCGCCCCAACCCCAAACATTTTAATATCAGTAATAGTTTACCTGTCACTATTGCAAAGCTGAATTTGTCAATGAAGATGTTGGCTGATGGACTAGAAAAATTAGCTTGTAGCTCAGCCAGTCAGCTGCCATTATACAGCAACAGTCTGGATCACTGTTAATGCAGCAACAATAGGGACATAAGAAGAGAAAATAAAGATAAATAGGTGGTGTGTGAACGCCAAATCTCTGCCTTCATAATATCGTTCAAAGATGAGAGGTTAAGATACGCCAAGAAGTATAGATAGCCCTTACTTCATGGGCATTTATCCTCATGAACGAGAGGACTCTTTCTGTAAGATAGATGTTGAAATATAAGCTGAGCCTCTCAAGGGGAGAATCTCTCTCTCTCTCTCTCTCTCTCTCTCTCTCTCTCTCTCTCTCTCTCTCTCAATTGGTAAATAATCCCCATGTACCCTAACTGGGCGAAGAAGTATATCCTTATCATCCCCAGCACAAACGCAGCTGAGAGTCATGATCTCTTTCGGGGATGGAAGTACTTATGGAAGTTGAATTTGTTGTGGGGTGGCTTGTGCAAGAAATCTTGGTTGATACACCATGGAAACTGTTGTGTTATTGCGTTAAAACATAAGATGAGACGCCGTGTTCTAACTATCAATAACTTTAATATATACAAGTGACTACTGTGAGGTCTTAACACAGAGTGCTATCAAAGAGGCAGACGCCTGTAGATAGTAGCAGTGGAACTATGACTCATGCACAGAGGGTTCTGATTGGTCAGTTACACATGTATGTTACATCTCTCTTTTACAAAGAAAAGGTTTTAATAAAACTTTTAACAAACTGTCTAAATGAATCATGAACCAATATAACTAATGTATCAAAATCAAGCGCGTCTTTGATAGCAATGCTTACAAATGATCAACGAATAAATCTCTGAGACAGACTGAGAATGCATGTATATTTTTTTAAAGATCCTGTTGCTTGTTTGATTGTTATTTAATGTACACTGCTGGTCCTTATCTTGAATCGCCGTCTGTGTTTATCAACAAAACCATACATTGTGCTACACTAATGACTGTTCTATTAGCCGAGTCTCTCTTATCTGTGAGTGCAGGATTTCACAACTGTTTCTTATCCAGGATATGTCCAGGTTTTAGGAACTGATATTACACTGACACTATTATCGTTGGTTTTACTAGCCTTCCAGAACGTGTGTAGCATCAGCTTTGCTGACAATCTTGTGGGATTGTTGCGTCAGGCTCAGGCGTACTTTGGCTGAAACATTGAGATTCCATCGATTCTGAAACTGATTTACTGGCATTTGCGGGGAGTGATGCAGCTGTACACAGTGTGTTTTCAATCTGAGAGAAGGGTGCATTTATATTACATTGTAGGGGATGTGTTTCATTAGTTTTCACGAGCTGACGTCTATTACGACGATAAATGGTACCATCTTTGGTGCGAACTATGTATGACCTTTCGCTGTATTTTCTTATTACAACGGCAGGTTCCCAGTTTTGACCTTTCAATTGAACTTGGGCTGATTCCCCTTCCTTAAGTGGTTTAAGTGGTTTTGCACTTTTATCATAATAATTCTTTCTTTTCTTCTTACAAAGTGTAATTTTCTTTTTGACCTCAGCGGTGATGGGTGTTTTGGGAATTAATTTTTCGCGAGTTGTTGGGAGAACTGATCTGAGGTGTCTCCCCATCAACAATTCTGCTGGTGAGAACCCGATATCAAGAGCAGTGGCTCGATACTCTAATATGCCTATAAGTGGTCCTCTGCCGTCGGCTTTTGCTTTTGAGAGAATTCTCTTTACAGTTTGAACTGTTTTCTCTGCTAGGCCGTTTGACTGAGGGTATGTGGGACTCGATGTAACGTGTTTAAAGTCCCATTCTTTCGCGAAGCTTGCGAACTCGCGGGAAGAATAGCATGTTTGATTGTCGCTGACAACGACTTCCGGTATTCCAAAGCGCGCGAAAATGCTTTTCATGTTATTGATAACAGTGCATCTTGTTGAGCTTACGAGTGCCTTAACTTCGAAGTAGTGACTGAAATAATCTACAACAACAATGTACTCTTTATTATCCCATGTAAATAGGTCTGTGGCGACTTTTTGCCATGGGTATTCAGGGACGTCATGGGTAATGAGAGGTTCCTTTTGGTTAAAACTTCTGCGCTCTAAGCAGATAGAGCATTTTGACACTTATTGCAAGCCTTTCCTTTTGCAGGGCACTTGTCCTGGCTTGAATGTGATTTGTATCCGCAGTGTCCACAGGTCGCGTTGACGCTCCGTCTGGAAGACGTGGTCCATTTCTTCTTCGGCTGTAGTTCTTTTGTCTTAGCCTGTCGTTGAATTGTCTCATGCACGTCTGGTCTGGCTGATGCAGACATGGTCTGGAGCTGTTCCTGGGCATATTCATGACTTTGACTGATGTTAATGGACCTTTCCAAGGTCAACTTTTCACCTTCGCTGATAAGTTTATCTCGTATCCAATTCTATCACGAA
Source organism: Megalonaias nervosa (assembly GCA_016617855.1). Taxonomy (NCBI): domain Eukaryota; kingdom Metazoa; phylum Mollusca; class Bivalvia; order Unionida; family Unionidae; genus Megalonaias; species Megalonaias nervosa. The sequence goes on from JAECUM010031225.1 coordinate 3,049, forward strand.
TCATCTCGTCTTCGTCTTTGAAGAGACAGTCCTTGGCCAAGAGTTTCAGTGAAGTCACATATTGGTCTATTGTCCTGGAGCCTTGAATTTCATTGTTAAACTTGAATCTGGCAAAGACCGGATTTAATTTTGGTTGCACATGATGTTTGAATTTTGTAAAGAGCGTTGATGGGTCCTTTTGTTCTTCATCCGTCAGAGTCCATGTGTTGAAAATATCTCTACCTTTGTCGCCTACCCAAAGTAGAATGTAGTTGACTTTGACCGCATCACTTCTTCTACTCATCGGTCCGTTAAATATTATTTCACAGTGTTGATGGAATTTAGCCCATGCTGTGGTAAGGTTGGAATTGTACCAGTCCATGGTAGGGGTTGGCACGATCCACGTGCTATTCCAATTATGATCTCACATCTGACACCATGTTGTGTTATTGCGTTAAAACATAAGATGAGACGCCGTGTTCTAACTATCAATAACTTTAATAAATACAAGTGACTACTGTGAAGTTGTAACACAGAGTGCTATCAAAGAGGCAGACACATGTAGATAGTACCAGTGGAACTATGACTCATGCGCAGAGGGGTCTGATTGGTCAGTTAAACATGTATAATATTATATATATATATATATATATATATATATATATATATATATATATATATATATATATATAATCACACCAATATTGCACATATTGCCGGGGATGCAAATCCATTGGCTGGTGTCACACTAATATAACACATATTGCCTGGGATACAAATCCATTGGTTGATATCACAATAATGTGACACATACTGCCTGGAGTGCAAGTTCATTGGTTGGTATCACAATAAAATGACACATATTGCCTGGGATACAAATCCATTGGTTGGCATCACACTAATATGGTATGTATTGTGTGGGAAACAAGTCCATTGGCATGTATCACACTAATATGACACATATTGCCTCAGAGACAAGTCCATTGGTTGGTATCACACCAATATGACACATATGATACCTAACTGATCATCACGGAGGTCTCCCGTTTAAGACTGTACTGCAATGTCACATACGCAAATAATACTGAAGCGAATCAGGAGGTTCAGATTATAGATGTAGTTGTATTCTTTATAACATCGGCGTGATCAATACATAATTTTAACATTCGATGCATTCCCTAAATTAGAATGCAAAAACAAAATCCGTACCGTTAGCATTGGTCTTTTCTATCAGCTCTTCTATGTTTGTAGTCATAACTGTTGTTTATAAGACTTTGTAGCCATATTTCCATAGCTGATTAATTTTTCCTCGGCAAACCAGTTATTATTCATATCATATATATGCACAGACACGTACAAAGTCCCTACTGAGTTTAAAATAATATAGTCTCTGTGAGATTCCATGCGTGCACGAAACGTAACATTCCAGTTGTTTTCATTTATAAGCCATATAAATATATATATATATATATATATATATATATATATATATATATATATATATATATATATATATATATATATCTGTGTGTGTAATGTCGATAACGATGGTTATTTTAAAATAAATAATTAAGTCTGTCTAAGAATTAACTTGAAATTATCTGAATGATAATCCTGTTACAAATGCAAGTCTGCAGCGCTGTAAATTTAATGCGCATTTCCTGCAATGGTTCTTAGACATTACTAGCGGCAATATCTAGTGAGATATATAGCTCATATAGTCTTGCCAAACACAGTGGGATGTTAGAACATAGGGATGAATTATTCTGTTCCAAGTCTTCCCGGAGGTATTTGTAATCAGAGAAGTATGCCTCCAGTATTTCAATCAGACACTGTTTCTTCTGAAGGTTACATTCCACAAAAGAAAACAAATAAATGACAGCATCGTAGAGACAAGAAAGAATTCTCCGAGGAAAACTCACGCTTTTCCCTAATTGTGCACTCGTCAACCTCCATGCTAGGACCGGTATCTTTATTCAATACGCTTTCACATTTTCATGCAATCATCAAAAGTTTTACAAAATGCTAGACTGCATTATGGTCTTCCTTAATGAGATTTACATCATTCTGGTTATACTCAGTTTTGAATTGCTGAGACAGGTCTTGGTCAGGGTGTTCAGAAGATGTTGATATCAGTCTTGCCTGCTTTTCACTGCAATGAATATCTAGAGACATTTCTTTTTTATCAACCTGTGAATAGATCAGAGCTCTGATGGAAAGTGCTTGTACTTCTCACTCCATGTTTCAGGTAGGTTATTTTAAATTATTCTGGCGATGTGCTAACTTCCTCCAAATCCTAATTGCCATTTATTATTTAGGCTAATTTAAAGTGTCACGTGTTGCAGACGACTCTCTGGTAGTTTTACAGCAGAAAATGGAGGCGTTTGAACAGCACTGTTACAAGTTTAACCTGAGACAGCAAAACATCTAGATTATTAGTTACGTTACCCCAAAAATGAGACAAAAGTAATTAAAGTCGCCAACAGCTAAATCCACACTATTGTCCGTGTTCACAATCGCAGAGGTTAAGTTGGGAAGACGCTGGTGCGAAGAAGCTACAATTAGACCTGATTACGTCACTACACGAGGAACTGTGATATCGTACTAGCTAGTACCCAAACAGTTGAGTCATTTTCGTTGCATTCAGTTAATATGTTGCACACAATATCTTTAAAAGTAACATACCAAAATTTAATTAAAATGTTATATTGTTTTTAAATTGACAATATAATTAAACTGGATACATGATTTAAGTAAGTAAGATAATGAATATTTCACCACGCTTAAGAAAAGCCTTCCGCTCCACACTTTTCTTAATCTTGAAGACCTTTTCTACCATAATCTAGCTATTACGAAAGACGTGATTAAGGTCAAAGTAATCATTATCATTTATGTTTTATGTTTTAGCTGCACGGATACTAAACTCCTTAGACATGTCTGTGAACCCCTGTGACAATTTCTATGACTTTGCATGCGGGACGTGGAGGAAAAGGAATGTCATACCAGAGGATAAGTCCAGCATGCATGTCTTCTATTCTGTTCGAGAGGAGGTTCAAACCATTTTAAAATGTGAGTAGTAATGTACAAGAGAGGGGAGGGAGCAATGAAGGATATGTAGTTGCAATGAAGGAAATGTAGTTGCTATGAAGGATATATAGTTGCAGTGAAGGATGTATAGTTGCTATGAAGGATATGTAGTTGCTATGAAGGATATGTGTTTGCTGTATGCTTCTTTATGGTTTTCTTCGATGACTATGTATGCTATACTGTCATACGTTGACATGTGATTAGTTTGTCTCCATTTCTCTCTGTCTCTCACTATCTCTGTCTCTCTCAAATTTACCATTATCTGGAAGCAGCAATCGTTCTGATGATTTTTAAAATATTAGCAATTCTTCACCCTCAACATTTTTAGAACATATTGTTTAATCGGCACTACGTAGCCAGGATTGTGATGATGAGCCGTTAAGCACTACCAATCCATCCGCCCACCAGTCCATTAATAAGTCTCATCTTCCAGACATGCATATTGTAATAGGACAGGAGTCTTAAAGAAGACAGTATTAATTCACCCAAGACCGTGTGCAAAAATCAATGTCTAACACACTGCGTAAGTCTTGCTTAAGGTCGTTGTGCCCTCTGTTTTCATTGAGCTCAAACAAGTTTCCTATATTGGAACTAAGAACAACACACAGTCCAATGAATGGTTTCTGATGAGCTAAAGGTTAAATAAATTCTCGGATATGTCGACAAATAAAAATTATAAATCGTTGCAGGTATTGTTAACTGCACAGACAACTGGGGCATATAATTATATGCGAAATAGACAATTTAACGATCAATACAATTCAGCAGTGAAGCTTTCAAAATCCGATTATGAATTTGATTTGTTATGTATACCTATATTGTGTGTGTTCATTTGCATGATTATAGATTGTAAGGGTCATTTAGTATGAAATATATTAAATAGCTGATTTCGTCCATTGTGGGTTTGTACTATAACATAGGGTCATTTTATTTGGTAAATATGTTGTGACCTTTTCACCTTGGAAGATGTAGAAGAAATCTTGATAGGATTTGAGCTCAGGTCATTGGTTTCTCTCTAAGAAAACTAGGTCACCTGATTTCTGATCGGCTGGCTGTTTAAGGACCTGACCATGTTGACAAAGAATGATTTGGAAATGAATATTTGACCCTATCCTTGTCCTGAAATTGTGTCTTAGTTGTTTATACAAGGGATGTTTATCTTAAAATTTTTCCTATCTTAAACATCATTCTTAATGTAGTAATTTAGTGGTGTTCAATTATTTTTTGAGAGGATTTATTTAATTGAATTATTCATTGAAATTACAAGGTGCTCATCAACTTTAAGACTTAGTAACTATTTTGGAATTACTGTGAATACCTTTAAAGGCATATTTGATTATATCGTTGTGATTCATTAAGACTATTAGTACATAGAACTATTCCAGACCATTGGCAGATCAACACAATAAACTGGACTAAATACACTGCCGGAAGTCGTTGAACTACTCGATACTTCTGAAATTGTGATATAACTTATAGGAATATTAGGAATTTTGTCACCGTACCGTAAGGTATTTTTAATTTTTCACTTTGAATTCTAGGGAAATTGTTATTATTTGTTGAATTTTAGAAAAAGTTTTTGTTTTCACTCTTTTCGGATGCGTAATTTAAGATCATAGAGTCGAAATCAGTTTTAAGAAGTTGTCACTGAAACTTTCTCTCTCTCTCTCTCTCTCTCTCACACACAAACACACACACACACACACACACACACACACACACACACATTAAGGCGTGATTGATTTGAAAACTGAGTTGCAGTTAGTGATGCCCTTTGAAGAAAGGGAAAATAACAAACTCCTGCAATATGCTCAACGTTGCTTTTTTACCCCCACTATTTGTTTTGATTGGAACTAACTAGTTGCTTTTAGCCTCACCACCACCACTACCACCGGCATGTACCATTATTATGTGTTTGGGACGCCATTTAGTTATAAAAAATTACTACTCACCTAATGAGAAGCAATGGAAATCAAGGCTTTTGTTTTAAACTTTGTTAAAAGTTTTTAAAATAACGCGACGCATGTTTATTCTACGACAAATACGATTATTTTTTGGTGGTTGCTTTGGGGATAAACAATCCTTTTATCAAAATATATTTACGTTAATTTAGCTGCAGTTCTTAACAGTAAATGTAGGTGAACTCGACGGCGCAGATGTTGACGCTAGGTGGTCTTTAAAGAAGGCAAGATTAAAGAACCACCGACTTGCCTTTGCATGTGTCGGACTAGATGAGATCGGATGCAAGAGACGTTCAAAGCAAATATGTTGCCATTATGTTATCCAGACACGTATTATTTTATCATCGAAATAAGTATTACCGTTGGGACATGTGAGACGTAATAAGACTTTGATGAAAAACTGTGATGACGTCACGTCGTTACCGCAATGGCTGACACAATATTTGAAAGCTGTGAAGAATGGTAATGAATTGAGCTTAAAAGTAAAAAAAAAGCTAATGAAAATGTTAATACTTCTTGTTTATTTTTGTCAGACAGGACTGTTGCAGCAAACTTAAGTCCATTCGAGAGAATTGGAAAACTTCTTAGGTTTCGGTCAATTAAAGCAAATAGTTTTCTTACACATACCGACACTCTGCCATTGTTCTGTTTAGCTAATGATCCGAATGACCGGTCAAGAGAATACTACATCTTACATGAAAGAACTATTATTAATCTCATAGAAGCTGACCTATACCTAAAGTTATAGACTGTTTCTTTGCGGCTGCTACTATGTTTGAACGAAATGTTAATATAAATCAAGTATAGAATCAGTGATACCGAACCCGTTTCTGTCCGGATAGTAGGGCCTAATAAGAAGAGGACACGCAGTCAATTCTTAAATAGAGCAAATTTTGTAAGCTGCCTACACTATTTAGATATTGTATACTATGTCGAGGTGTGGTTTTATCTTGTTTTTTCCAAACCAATTTTGATTATAGGCTGATGAGTCGGACTCCAAAATCGTAAGTCCATGTTTCATCATCTGTGGCATTGTCATTCAAATGAATCGAATCATTCTTTACATATTTGGCAAGGAGCTATTTGTCGATTGCATTACATTTGTTGCTTATGAAGACTTAACACGGTGACAATCCATGTCACTGTGATCTACTTTCATATTTCAGTCTTTTGCTAAGAATATCCACTACACGTCTTCGAGACTAATTAGCTTTCTTTTAGATAGACAGATAGATATAGATATATAGGTAGGTAGGTAGGTAGGTAGGTAGGTAGGTAGATAGACGCTTAATTCGTGTTATTCTCTGATTTCTTGCAGACCTGCTAGAAGTAGAAAATCGTGCATCGGATTTATATGCATTCAAGACTGCCAGAGACTTGTACGCATCCTGTATCAATGAAGGTAAATTCCAAGTGGCATTTATATATAAATTTTAGAGTGAAATCAAATCAAATCTACGTGGAAAAATTGTGGACCTCTGTGATATGTATAGATGAGCGCAATTATTATGCACATTTCAATGTCTGTCTGACGTATTTGCCGACAAAATTTTAATTCCTCATTTACACTCATTTATATACAAAGATAATTCTTTCCTGCTATAAACAGTGCCTTGAAAAAGTTAGCTGGATAATTGCATCTTAGAAATCAAAAGAGTCGCAAATACATTTACATTTGCAAATGGTTGCACGAGGAAAGACAGATGCAGCAAATGAAATCGATGCGGAATATTTGTTGATATAGAGATGCGGATAAATTATGTACAGCAATTAATAGTAGGTTTATAGCATTTTTGATCGACGGCATAATATCCTAATATCCTCAATGTTTGTGAGTTTTTCCCTGAGCTCAAGTGAATCTATTATCACCAGCTGGGACCTTTTGACTGAAGTTGTTTGAAGAATATTGATTCATTATTGATCCCAATACATAATGACTTAGACAAGCTTATTAGCAAACTTCATTAAGCTCTTGTGTATTTTTTACGAAACCGTTTAGGCATTATGGAATTGAGGATTATATACACGATTTACTTACTTCCGAAACTGAAATGCCTGACAACGTGCAAAACCTACGTACCTCAGAAACTAAACATTTTACAACGGAAGTGCTCCATGAGGGTTGGACAATTTTATAGTTTGCAAAAAATACGTTAACACATTTTTGTGAAGAATGTTACACAGTGTGAAGAACTATATGGTTGGGGTGGGGTGCTCCCAATATTTTATTTAAACTATTATAGAAGCCCCACCCAGGCTCTATTTTGTTGGAAGTTAAATTTAGTGAAAGATAGATGCAAAGCTCCGAGCCTCCAGTCAGCAATGCCGACGGTTAGATGTTTAAATATACAAAAGAGGTTGAAAGTCAATGAACAAAAATTTAATAACAATTCAGTAATCAAATGACTCAAATTTCCAATTACACTCCTTCCGGTAGACACTTTAGTAAGCATATCGCATCATTTGATTAGCAGTGTGAGATAGATTCCTTGCATTTCTACTCATCTGTTGTATCCTTTCTCTATCATATTTCTCCCAATTCCTTCTCCTCTTCCGCCCCGACCTTTCTCCAAATTGGTTCTCCTCCTCGACTTTCTCTAGACTCCTTCTCTTCCTCCTCCACTTTCTCTCCCACGACTACACTCCCGTCGACTTCGACTGTCTCGGCTACAGTCTCAATTCCGTCTCCAACTCTTGAAGACTTGGGACCCAATGGAACCGAAAGTTCTCTGTCCCCTAAAAAGCTTCCTTTTCGAAGCTTTGTTTATCCTTAGAATCTACCTCCAAGTTCTGCCGCCAGATTACGAGTAGCTTCTTTCTCGGAGTAAACCCTATTGATCTGCAATCCTTCCAAAAGAATACGGAATTGCTCGTAAGATTTCGGAAGGTATCTTTCGGGTCTGAATTGTAATGACGCCCTCTATCTCAATTGTGATTGGGTATCGCTGTGGACCGATCCAATCAAACTTAGCGGACAATGTCCCTTTCACTGTCAGTCAACGTGGGGACGGATAAGAACACGCCCCGTTCATCCTGTGGACTATACGTTTGATCCTTGAACTAACCTTTAACATATAGGTGTGATAGCGGCAAGCCTTTGTTAAGTGACACAACCGGTCGCCTTTGCCGACTCACGTTTTCGGTCTATGGCTGGTCATGGTACCCTTGCGTAAAACTAACCACGCGGCAGTCTTTAGAGATCCAACACAAGGCCGCGGTAATATTACCAGGACAGGTAGATTATAGCTTATACATGACTTTATAGCTGGGATTAGCAAACGTGACACACAGTTAAAACTACAATCAAGGGATATATTATATTATCCATAGCAGGTCATGATGCCAAAACATATTAAAGGAGCCAAGTGTTTAGAACTCCTTTGTTAGACCGATAAGATACATATATGTCCGCCAATCTGGTCACCGTATGCGTATGGATAATATATAAAATTGGATAGTAAATTGTTATGTATATTTAATTTAATCGTTTGTCTGTTAGTTTTAATTTTTATTTCTATTCCATTACATGCTAGTGTAATGTAACATTGTTTACTGGACTTGACCTTGTCCACAACTGAGTTCAGTTCTGTTTGACCTGATTGAATTTTTTTAAAAAATTTTTTTTATTTCATTAATGCAAACAACTAATAATAGCTTCATTATCCTCTATGGGTATGAGTTCATTGACCAAATTATTATTCATGTAAACATGTTGATTAGGGTCAGGATTTTGCGGATTCCAAAGTGAATTTTGTAGGGTATTATTTTTCAGGTAAACAAGGCTCATTAAATCATGCTAGAAAGTTATTTTCCATTAGGTAATGGTTGTTTTTCGAAAATGCTAATTTGTGACGTGAGGTCGAACAGAGAACTATATTATCTTGTGACTGTCAGAATTTTACCAGTTGTGCTTTACCATCTGGCACTTTAAATTGTATTATGTTGTGACCAGTTTGGGCTGAATTTTGTTTTCTTCAAATTATTGATTTCAAGTGATTATATTCTCTGGAAATACAAAAGTGCCCTGACAAAATTCTTCGGTAAGACATTCATTGGAATTAATATTGAATTCAAACCTGGAATAATATTTATGTGATTCAAGAAGAGACTGTTGACACATCAGTACGACGCAGGCCATAACAGACACGTCATCGCCTTCAATTTCAAATCTCTTCGGGACTTGAACTGAGTTTTATTTAGGACTTTTTATTACTAGGACTTTTATCTTTAATTCTTTGATTATTTTTCGATTTAATTCGCAAAACCGTAAGTATTTCTTTCTCAGTTTTCACTTTGTATTCTAGGGAAATAAATTATTCGTTAAATTTTATGAAGCTTGTTGTCTTCACTAATTTCTGTTGCTTATTTTAAGAGGAGAGACACGTAACAAAATTACAAAATAGCGGAAGCGCTTACTTTAGCGCCGATGGTGCAAAGTCTCCTTGACCTAACATCATTCCTTTAAAGCATACGGAGGCTTTTTGTGGAGAAAGAAACTTGATGAAAATGTTTTGGAAAAAGGACAAATAAATAGCAGCTCATTATGTATTCAAATGGTTAAGGAGAATTAACTGTAAATTAATTACAAATATCACTTTGAGAACACCGAGGAGCTCGAAGTAAATGTTTACCAAAGGACAAATTAAAGTAAAATAAACCTTAATAGTTGCTGTAAAATACTTAGCAGCGACTATCATATCTGTTTCTTTTTACATAACTTTCCAACTTAGTTGAAATGTTCCTCAATTTTGGACAGAAGTGGGTTTTTTCCACAGAAGAATACATAAGAAAATAAACCTGGATTTCTAGTCTGCAGTATTATTGCACTAAATACTAAATTGAAACTGAATAAATTTATAATTTATATAATTCCGCCTTGCGCTTTATTTCTTCATTCTCATTTTCATGTCAGATCTAATAGAAACAAGGAATATATCCGTTGCTATTCCCTTGCTGGAAGAGCTGGGTGGATGGCCAGTCCTCGGAAATCAACCTGGGGGTAACTGGAAAGAATCCGAATTTGACCTCATACAGCTTCTGGTTGGTCTTATCAAATACTATCACGAACCGCTCATCAACATGTACATCTTTTCCGATCTCAAGGAGACTAACAAAATGATAATCTATGTAAGAATATGGTCCAATAGAAACATCGACCTGATTTCCACTGAATCTCTCTCTCTCTCTCTCTCTCTCTCTCTCTCTCTCTCTCTCTCTCTCTCTCTCTCTATATATATATATATATATATATAGATATATATATATATATATATATATATATATATATATATATATATTATGTACGATGTATCAATGTAATGCAACGAGTTGTATTCATTTTTCATTAAAAGGAATCGAGGCTTGCCGAGTTTGCTTTTAATGAAACATTTATACAACGGGTGGTGTATCATTGATACATCTTGCATACTATGCCTATATTTTATTTATATCAATACAAATACACATATTTGCAGTTCGAACGGAGTTGAGATTGACTACAGGCAACTGTGTATTGACCGAATGAATGATCTCCTCACATCCCTGCCGAGTGTGTTCGCTACAAAATGTAGTTCTGTGCCTTTTGTGGCTATTAACAACCACCTTTGCAAATTGATAAGTTGATTGTTTTCATTTTTGAGTTTCTATTTTTATTCATATAGATTAAATCAATATAAGAAACACTTATGATTTAAACACGAAAGATAGTTTAAATCAAGAAAGTAGAGCTCTACAAACACATGGTTGCCTTTTTGATCAATGAATGCTCGGCCATTCACCGCCGCATGGAAATAAGTGTGGAATAGAAACTAAGAGAAATGTCGAAAAAACTAGAGACACCAACCACCATACTCGATCGATCAAGCACACGTCGACCAAAAAGAATGCTAAAAAATCGCTGATATAGACGTTTTTGTGTAGAAGACATACACACGTCTCGTATATATATATATATATATATATATATATATATATATATATATATATATATACACACACACACACACACACACACACACATATAGTATATATATATATATATATATATATATATAGTTATATATATATATATATATATATATATATATATGCACAAACATGACAACGGGAACCTTGTTTTCTCTCGGGAAGTGGGCAACTAGCCTGAATCATTTTTACTCTCATGTAGCCTTGTTAAAAGCAAACGTGCTGACAAATAACTATGATACAGCACTTTATTAGCTTGATCTCCATTGATATCATGGCAATGTTGTTAGTATTAACCTAGAAATGGAGCAGCAAAAACGCAGCTATTTCTTAATAGAAAGTGATGCAGTCGTAGATTACATCCAGGAAAATTCATTGTCTCTTTATTAATAATAATTACATCAGTAGCGATACTACCAACAAGAAATACAAAAATTAGTAATTATTGGTAATGGAATTAATAAAAAACTAAATCAACCATATATTGAATTGAAAAGTATGGGTTCTAAACCGGCAAATATTTCATTTTATTTTATTTGCTTGTGTTTGGCCGTTTGATGTCTTCTTCAATTCAGTGTTCTTAGGCTGCACATCGAGTAATATTCTTTTGTCTGCAGATGCGTAGCAACCACCGAAACAATTGCGCAACTGTTTCGAGGGAGTGGGACAACTAGTGCCCCAAAATTCACATCAAAGAACTTATGATCTTGGGAGGGGGCCTCAAGAAAGAAGTTTAAAAGAAAGGGTGCATAATTTCTTGCTACGCCACTGCTTTTCATTCGTGTTTTCAGAGTTTCGGAACTTCATTTGCGGTTGTAAGCAATTGCAGTTAGCATGACGTCACTAAAATTATAGCCAAGTGTTAATATTGTTGTTGTGGTCAATGATAATAAACAAGAAAAGAAAAACAAAAAAACAAAGCTAGAGTTGTTTATGTATACATATTTGACCACGTGTGAGCATCATCGGCCGTCTACTCTCTGACAGTATGTAATTTTCATGGTTTTCCCCAGAAATATTGAAGCAATATAACCAGATTGGAGAATTATTATTCCAGTGTCTCAAAGTGAGATTGAAATACCATTTTAATTGTTGACCATTAATTGTTGACAATTATTCGTTGTAGTCCAAGTGGTGGGGAAATTGTCTCTTGTCTGTTCACGTGGAGCAATCAATAGTGGCAGATAGCTGATACGATTAAAACAATGTGTACAAAGCAGGAAATGGACGGCGTAATAGCATTCATGCTAGTGATGGCGAACTACTCGATAGTAAATGAATGGCTTTACAAGCTGTACCGGGGTCCATTAACAACGTGTAGAAACGCTGTGAAGCTGTATCTCCATGCTTTGAGTTGACCGTCTACTCCCTGACAGTATGTAATTTTCATGGTTTTCCCCAGAAGTATTGAAGGAATATAACCAGATTGGAAAATTAATATTCCAGTGTCCCCAACGGAGATTGAAATACCATTTTTATTGTTGACCGTATTATATTCATTGTAATCCAAGTGCTGGGGAACTTGCCCCTTGTCTGTTCATGTGGAGCAATCAATAGTGGCAGATAGCTGATACAATTAAAACAATCTGTACAAAGCAGGAAATGGACTGCGTACTTGCAATCATGCTAGTGATGGAGAACTACTGGGTCGTAAATGAATGACTTTACAAGCTGTACCGGGGTCCATTAACAACGTGTAGCAACGCTATGAATCTGTATCTGAGATGATTAGGAAAATATGAGGTCACGCATGCTCTATCAGCACGCTTTGAGTTGAGATACATCAGGTATGTGCATCCTACGGGTTGCGACCTGGTTTACTTAAGTAACATTTACATCATACGGGTACATTTAAAATTTCGCTATCAGACCAGCGCCCTTTATGAAACTACGCATGCCTGACATAAAGCTATAGAAGCAGCAACACTGCCACCCAGGGAGAACAATGAATATCAAGTAGGACTTGTGCGAATAATTTATACCACCGACTGTAGAAGGGGTGTTAAATCAACAATTAATAACCTAGAAGACTTTATTTATTTATTTCATTTTTATATTTATTTATTATCTGTCTTTCTGTCGTTCTGTCTGTTTATATATTCATTCATTTGACCATTGATATATTTCCCTGTCGTTTGATTTATAGACTGTTTTCTTTTACGTGTTTGCTTTTTTTACCACAGCTCGACCAGCCCAAGTTTGGACTTCCTAGCAGATCCTACCTTGTGGAACCTCAGTACGAAGACAGAAGACAGGCCTACAAGAAACTGGCAGTCTGGATGGCAGTGTATTTTGGGGCCAATCCATCTGTGGCGGAGACCGATATGCAACGTGTTCTTGAGTTTGAAATCGACATCGCTAATGTAAGGAATTAGGTCCTACTGCAGAAAAGATCTCATGTACGAGTTTCCTTCCTCCGCCCACAAACTTGGATATTTTAGTGTTTCGTTTGGTGTCTGGTTGCAGTCTTGATTTTGCACTTGCCATGAAAAAGGCACAACAGATTAAAGTTCACAGATAACATCCTGCTTTCATTTTAATGAAATTGTTCTTCATATGTGAGAAAAATTGTAGGGCTTCCAAAATGTTATAAATATAGTAATTATCCTTTCTTATTGATGGAAAACGTGCACATCTTAGAATTTCATCTACTTTGATCTTCTTGCAGATAACCATGAAACCCGAGGACCGTAGAGATGACGAAGCACACTATAATAAATTGCTGATCTACGAGCTGCCCGAAAATATTATAGAACCATCCAAAAACGACACAATTCAGGCACGGCAACAGGGGAACTTTCCATTCATGTTCTTCTCTTGCTGTTTTTCTAATATTCGATGCTGTGACTTTTGCGTTAAACACAATCTTGAAATCATTGCTGTTAAATCTTATTGATGATGTGGTACAGCTGATTATTTCGGAGTTAGTTTCGAATTTTTATTCTTTCTATGGCAACCAGATTTAGTTGCTACTTTTGAAAAGATTATAGGCATCCTTTATTCATTATTTTGAGGGAGAAAATCAAAACTGGATTAAAGACAACGCCTATAAGTACCTTTTCTCAGCTCATGACTCATAAAACTGCACATATCGCTGCTGCTGATGTTTGGGATTTGTACATATTTATGCTAGTCTATATTAATGAAAGTGTTTATTTTTGTATTCACAAAATCGGGGACATTATATCAGTTAATTGAATCAGCTATGTATCGATAAAAATGTTGCATTTCTTATACGTGGTAAAAAAATTCTGTGCACATATTTATACAAAAGTCATGCAAGATACTCCTTTCTCAATAAAAATCTTGGAAATGTCGGCAACTGAGTGGAAAAAATTTAGAAATAGATAAGTTCATTTATAAATGAAGAATAAACAGATACTATGCTTTGTATATTTGACATTTGTCATTTAGTTAATGTGTAGGTCTACGGGGAAAGATGTTCAATCGCATTTCACAAAACGCGGTCAGTAGTTTGATCAAAGGTTACGACGTATCGTCTGACCACTCAAACTTGTCTCGTCATGTATGTTTAACACCACGTGACATGCTTTATTTCTGAGTGATAATAAATTAGATGAAATTTGTTTAGTACCGTTGTTCATTCTTTACATAATGTTTATTACTTCCTAAAACCGTAAAATCACGTATGTGATAATTTACGACTGAAAATACTGCGAGCGTACTTACTGGCACTTGCGATAATAGTATAAAGAAGTGTACTCTCTCACATTCTCTCTTTCTCCAAGTTAAACAAATCGTAAATTTACTAATTTCAGAACAAAAATACGGACCCCTCAACGAACAACTGGTGAAAATTATAACTGAGACAAAGTTGATATCTGCAACTGAGGTCTTTTTAGAAGCATGGGTTTAAAAGAGCGAAACTGTGCTGTATACACAAGAAAAAGAATAAGATTGTTTCTCTACCGCTCGATCTTTCTTTCTCTCCTTCTTTCTTTCAATCTTCCGAGTGGTCGAGTGGTCTAAAGCGCTTACCGTTACAGATCACTGCCATCTCACCTCTGTCTGTGTGGGTTCGACTCTCGGCTCGACCAGCGTGGCAACGTTAGAAATCTTGGCAGTAGCTTCTCGTGGTTCTTGGGGGGGCTTTCCTGGGTTCTTCCTCCACCTGTTATTCTGGCGACCATGTATAGCCTGTCCTGTGCTGAAAATGGCACTATACCCCATAATAATAATAACAACATAACTTTTATTCTTTTCGTATGAATAAAGTTTACCTATCAGCACTTTTGGATCGTACTTTTGTCCAGTGTTATAGATTAAACTACCTTATGCTTTGAGAGTGATAATAAGAATGAATACCAACCATTTAAAACATTGTTGTTTAGGAACTTATTTTCGCCAATGAATTTACATGTAATTCTGTAACTGCAGTTCAGCTGGCTGCGTTACATAAAAAGCGTGATGAGTCTCCCGAACGTCTCCCTTCCCATCAACACCAGTGAACCTGTTGTCGTTCTAGCGCCTCCATATTTTCAGAAACTGTTTGCTGTTTTCCAGAAGTATGACAAAAGGTACTGTTCGAGGAACGAATATTGTTACACTTAACTTCATGGGATTTCATCTGCCCGGTCACTATCAAAACTGTTGAATCTGAACGAACACACCGATAATATTGGAAGGGAAATCAAATGCTTGAAAGATAAATAGATTGTATTGATTAAATGATCATTTTGGAGAAATCATTTTGTGAAATAATTGTAACGCATTTAGATTTGTTAGAGCTGTGTCTTTTTTGGTATGAGAAAAAGATATATGAACTATTCATAGCCAAAGTGCTGGCCTGTACTTTGCCATTCAGAATTATGACCTGTAGTTTGCCATTAGAGTTCTGGCTTATATTTTACGATCAGAACCTCTAGCTTTTTATTTTACCATCAGAACTTATGGCTTGTATTTTTCCTTCAGAATCTCTGGCCTGTTTTCTCCATCAGAATTTCTACCCTGCATTATTCCATCAAAACCTTTGGTTTGCATGGTTACCATCACAACTTCTGGACTGCATGTTTACCTTCAGAACTTCTTGCCTGTATTTTTCCATCCAAATTCATGCCTGGACGTAGACTTAAACCTAGAATCGAGTAGTCTGATTGGTTGAATTTTAAGTCAGACTTGAAACTATCCAACCCTGTGCATAATCCAATATTTAACTAGAAGACTGATCTAATACTAGTAGTGGATTGGATCGGGCTTGATATACATTTCTTCTGTTACTTGTAGTGGATCAAATGGGGCTTGATATACATTTCTTCTGATACTAGTAGTGGATCAAATGGGGCTTGAAAGAATTTTTCTGATTATTAGTGGATCAAATGGGGCTTGTAGACATGTCTTCTGATATTAGTAGTGGATCAAATGGGGCTTGATAGACATTTCTTCTGATTATTAGTGGATGAAATGCTTCTTTGTAGACATTTCTTCTGATACTGGTAGTGGATCAAATGGGGCTTGGTAGACATTTCTTCTGATACTAGTAGTGGATCAAATGGGGCTTGGTAGACATTTATTCAAGCAATGATTGTTTAGAGCTGTATTTTTATAGCAGTTAATGTTGTACTAGGTACCTGCTTCAAGACTTTGGATTCTTACAAAGAAATTTGCAGTGGCGCTACTTCACCTAATATTTGTTGTCTTGTTTTCAAAAAAGCTCTTATCCAAATTGAATGAGGAATTATTGTTGCTGAGAAAACAAAAGTATATCTGCAGTTGTGTCAAATGAATTGATATGATGTGAATCAAAAGCTGATTGTCAGATAACAATTTAAGGGCAAATGGTATATTTACACCTGAAAACTATTGCCAATTACACATTCAGCACGATAACTAACTACTGTTGGTAACTACACTTTCAGAACTATTACTAGCTACTGAATATGTAATTACACTTTCAGGACGATTGCTAAATACTGTATATAATTATACTTTCAGGACGATTCCTAGCTACTCTGTGTAATTATACTTTCAGGAAGATAAAACAAATCTGTATGTAATCATACTACAGGATCATTGATAACTACTGTATGTAATTACACTTTCAGGACGATTGCTAACTACTATATATATAATTACTGTAATTACACTTTCAGTACAATTGCTAAATAATGCATGCAATTCTACTTTAAGGACGATTGCTAACTACTTTTTATAATTAGACTTTCAGGACGGTAACTAACTACTGTATGTAATTACACTTTCAGAACGATTGTTAACTACTGTATGCAATTATACTTTTAGGACGATCGCTAACTACTTGGTGTGGAGAATAATGCAAACTATGGCTTCTAATTTGCCGAAGCGCTTCAAAGATCTTATAACGGATTTCAACGAGGTATGTAATAGTTACTCATTGTAGTAAGCAGCATTGCTATTCACTTATTGTCCAAACCTATTCTAAACTAAACTATTAATAATTATAGAATGAAATGGAATTTACAGCAAGTTTACCTTAAGTTTTCGATAATGAACTCCAAATGAGGGTCAAGTACTATATATAAGAGATGAAGTTTTCTTTGATCTAGATATCGATACAACAATTATGTAATCATAAATGACCATTCTTCATAATTAACTTGAGAAATGCCTATATAATCTGTACTAGTCTTTGTTCCGTGTCAGATTATTTACGAGCAATGAATCTCTCATTCCCCGCATTGTAAATCGGTATCATTCATTTTAGAAAAGATGTATGATTCTAATATATCATCTTCCAAGTCGTAAGTGACAACTTATGATTTTTGTGGAAGTCCATGCTTTTGCCAGGACGTAGTGTGCAGTTACTTTCTTTGAGGGACAACTTCCTCGTTTGAGAAGTGAAAGAGAGTGAAAATCTTCCGTTAACTTGAAACAAAGCCATAGCTTGATTTTAAAAAATCGTTTATTTGAGATCAGTTAAATTTGAAATGCCAGTAACAAGTTGCAAAACTATTTTTTGACATCGTAAACTTTTTTTATCACTTTAAGTATGACCATAGCTTCAGCCTCGTACGAATGAATCTGACGTCATGAATACCCGAATTGATGGAAGCTTACCTATCATGGTGCATAATTCAAAGAGTCACAAGTGAGTCTGGTTAAAAGAGACTGATTGGTTATCTCCTGTATATCGCAGGTAATTTATGGGACGACCATTCCTCAAGCAAGATGGAGGGACTGCGTAAACTATGTCAACGACGAGATGGGAAAGGCAGTGGGAAGGCTTTTCATTGAGGAAACCTTTGATGAGAGTACGAAAAGTTCTGTAAGTACCTTACTGAATTTAATTTGTGTACCTTTTGACGTGTTTGTACACGTAAATTGCAGGTAAAAACAACCATACTTTTCAGATGACGTCTATATATGAAAATCTAAAGACCACTTTCGTACGATCAAACCTAAACATATATTTCCACTAAATTTTGTCCAGTTTGAATATCTTATGACCTTCATCTGTCTGTGCTCAAAATTATTCTCTATATAAAGTATATTTCAGTTCAAAATTGTGAGGAACTAAATAACACCATTCATCTGTTTATCTGAACAAATATTTTTCATGTAAACAATCTGGTTGCACAGACAATGGAAGATGCAGAACACTATACCAATATAAATGATATTAAGTAGATTTTTTGTGGATACTTTCATGGTTACTTTTTGAAATTTTTGTATCATTTGGAATTATTAAAAGATTGCATTGTTTAATTTTTGTTCTGTAGCACACTATTCGCAAGTTTCTATGATGAGATAAATTATATGTTTCATTTCAATTGCAGACATATTTCCATGTATTGCTTTCAAAAGATAATGCTGCGACTCTATTGTCTTAAACTATGAGAAAGAAGCAAAATCAACAAGTTTAGTAAAATCAACAAAGATTGTATTTCCATGAATACAAAGCGTAAATTCAAAAGACACTTACAGTATTGCGAATAATAATCCCATATAATCCTAGATGTTCTTTCACAAGTTCAAATATATAGGATGTTCCGAATGAATTCCAATACTCTTGAATGTCTTGATGTACCAAGAGTCCTGAACATGCACGTGAACCATATTGATATAGTCCGGAATGTCTTTTGAATATGTACTCTATAATCCCAAAGTAGTGTTTTGGTCCAAAACGTCAATGAGCACTTTGTAATTCCAATATTTAATTTAAATAAACAATTCCTCTCAAATTATATCTGAACATAACTACTAACTAAACTCAGCCGGAATGAATAACAGCTTTCTGGATCCTTTTTATACATGTTTCACTTGACCGATGTATTACTAGAGAGTTCTGGAAAATTCACTCGTCTTATGGAAAATTACGCCAAAGTGTAAACATGTTCGCTTGCAGAACGTTCTAAGCTTGTAAGCAAGGTTAAGTCTTGAACTCAGATTTTGGTAAATATATCTTGTTTACTTCTTTGAATCATGACAAAATTCAGGCAAGCAAATCCCTTCAAACATCGACAACAATAAAGTACACCATATAAATTGTACATAAAACTTAAATTGAAACATCAGCGTGTGAAATGGTTTCCAAATTATCCTAAGGAAGAAAGGAAAGACAAGTACTGTATAAATTTGAATTTTTTTAGGCCTTGGCCATGATTAGCGACATTCGAGAGGCTTTCATTGAAATCCTAGATGAAGTTGACTGGATGGATAATAAAACGAGGAAACTTGCCGAAGAAAAGGTACGTCAGACAGCACATTCAGCTGGGGAAACACACCCTCCTCCTGTTCACCAGTCAGTCCGTCCGTCGTCCTTACCTGGCTGGCCAGTTAATACATGTTCGCCAGAACCGCATTATACGGACAAATTAAATTAGGTACGAGTGTTCCTTAGTACATGAAGATGAACTGACTTGAATTTTAGACCATGTTATCAACTGGTGTTTTTTATCATCACTGTTTGGGGAATTTTGGACATTTTGACTTCCCTCATCAACGGTTCCCTAAAAGTGAATTGCCTTTGATTATTTTTAAACAATAATTAACTAATATGGCACACACAGATATCACATATCATGGTCAGATTTCATCTGTACAGATTTAATATTCTAACCTTAGGAACAGATTTGGTAGTAGAAAACCAAAATAACCCCAGCCACATAATTATGAAGATCACTTTAATTTTTTGAATCATTGTCATTAGGTATGTTACTTGATAAATACCATCTGATTGCTAGTCCAGTCCCTGAGTTTTATATCAAGTTAGAAAAAACAGAATGAACCAAATCTGGTGTTTTTTTTATAGAATGAGACAAAATAGAAATGAATCCAGTCTTGGAGTTTAATATCAAGAAATGAGCAAGATAAAACATGACCAGAAACTCTCTACATTAAAAAACATGTACTTTAGAAAAAACTCTTTGTCTCACACATTCAAGCACATATTCTTTCCACTTCACAATGCATATATCATGCACATTGTAACACATTTGCTCTTCACTTCAAAACCCATATATTATAGAGAGTCATATATTGTACAAATCAAAAACACATATAAAGCACCCATTTACACACATGTATTTCACACTTCTAAAAGCTATACAATGCAGACAGTAATATGTTTTACACTCCAAAACGCCGTGATTTTACACACATTTAAACATACGTATTTTGCATGTCAAAACCGATATAGTACACACATTCACATAATGTATTTAGCACTTTAACAAGCCATACATCACGGATATTCAAATACGTGTATTTTGCACTTACAAGGTTCGTACATCAAACATATTCAAACACGTGTATTTTACAACTCAAAAGCTGTATATTAATACTATCAAAGATATTCACTTCACACTTATTTAAACACACGTATCTTACACTTCAAAAACCCATATATCATACACAGTGAAACACATTTATTGTACACTTCAAAACCTATAGATCATACACAGTGAAACACATTTATTTTACACTTCAAAACCCCATATATCATATACAGTGAAACACATTTATTTTACACTTCAAAACCCCAAATATCATATACAGTGAAAAACATTTATCTTACACCCCAAAATCCCATATATCATACACAGTGACAAACATGCATTTTGCACTTCAAAAGTCCATATATGACACACACTGAAAAATACTTTTTACACTTCAAAAATCCGTGCATTACACACATTCTAAGACGCATTTTACACTTCCCCAAAAAAATATTACACACACTGAACACATGTATTTTACACTTCAAAAATACACGCTTTACACACATTCGAAGATGCATTTTACACTTCAAAACCCGTACGTTACACACATTCAACACATGCATTTTACACTTCAAAAATACATGTATTACACAAATTCTAAGATACATTTTACACTTCTAAACCCATATATTAAGCATATTCAACACAACATTTACACTTCAAAAATACATGCATTTACTACACACATTCTAAGACACATTTATACTTCAAAACGCCATGGATCATACACATTCAACACACGTATTTTACACTTCAAAACTCCATATATGACACACATTCAAAGGCATGTGTTTTACACTTTCAAAACACATGCATCACATATCTTAAAACACATATATTTTACACCTCAAAAATTAATACATCACGCACATTCAAAGATTTGTATTTCACACCTCAAAAGCAATATTTCACAAAAATCGAACAGATCTAATTTACAATTCAAAACCCATGCATGTTTATAGGCATTTATTTTACACTCAAAACTATCTAACACACACATTGAAACACATGCATTTTACACCTTAAAACTCTTCTAACATTTTACAACCAAATTATTATTTTAGAAAGGGAGAAATGATGCCAGTGATGGAAGGTCACTAAATCAAATCATAACAGATTTTGAAAGTTTACTGTATGCTGCTAGGTATTGCAGCCCAGATACATGTAAAATAATATCAGGACTACCTCCTCGTGTGGACACCAGAGTGAAAGAAATCAATGATCTGATAATTGACCTATGTGAAGACTTCAACCTACATTACATTCCACAATGCATATCTTTCTTTCTTCAGAACCAGGATGTCAACCTAAGCCTCTATCACAGAGACAAATTCATTTGAGTAGAAAAGGAACCTTTCAACTACTGAGAAATATAAACATGTATGCCCCCATTTTCAGGCACTATAATGAAGAGTACTGTCTCACATGTGGAGAAACTGGGCATGTGACACAGGTATGCCATCATGGCAAACAGATTGAGTGCTTCAGATGCCATAAAGTTGGACACAAACAAAGACTATATCAATCAATGTATTATACATATTAGGAAGCTGGCAAAGCTTAGAATGCCAGTGCTTCATTTATGACAAATCTAAATGTACCTAGTGAGATTCTTGACTCTAACTATTCAATGGACACTATTGTAAATGCAAAAATTAACGGATTTTCAGTGTCTGTATGTGACTTTGAAGACGCTAATATATATGAACATTTAAATGTGGAAATATGATGTCAGAATGATAAAAGTAGTATGCAGACAATCTCAATGAGTATCCCATTGCATGATGACATACATATAATTTATATGAAACTAAATACAAAAGGTTTTAACATAGGTCACTTAAATGTACAAGGTATAGTGGGAAAAATAGACCAGATTAAGTAAATGTTGTCTTCCAAGGAAAATAATATATATGTTTTAGGACTCAGTGAAACCAAATAAATGCTAACCACAATAATAATCTATTTCACTGTCAAGGCTACAATAAATCATTACGGAGGGACAGAGAGACATCCGGGGGAGGTCTTGTTCTATACATTTGGGAAGATGTAAATGCAGAAAGGCAACTTGACTTGGAGTCACATGAAATTGAAAGTATCTGGGTGGAAATTTTTTAAAATAATGCAAAATCATTCCTAATTGGCTTCATTTATAGGCCACCTTCCTCCAAAGCAATATGGAATGATAACTTTTTGAAACAAATGGAAAATGTTCTTGTACAGGAGAAAGAAACATATATACTCGGCGAAATAAATAAGGACATTCTCTATGCTCAAATAGGGAACAACTGGATGGAATTTATTGTATCATTAGGCCTAGTCCAGCTGGCAAATGAGCCCACAAGGGTAATTGAAAAATCAAGCACTCTTATTGATCACATTTATACCAACCTACCAGACAATGTGGCTTGTGTTAATGTACCGAATGTTGGTCTCAGCGACCACTATCGTACTTTGTTGACAAGAAAGGTTAAATGCAAGAGAAATAAAAAAATAAAAAGAATACACAAAAAACTATTACTTACAGATCGTTCAAAAATTTTAATGAAGAACAATTTCTCAATGACCTATATAAAGTTCCATGGAACATGATCCAAAATTTGGATGACATAGATGAAGCTCTGAGGATATGGACTGACTTATTTATGGTTGTAGTCTCTAAGCATGCACCACTGAAAGTACATCGAATAAAGAATGAAATCCAACCTAATTGGCTTACTACTGAAATCCTAGATGCTATGAAAACATGAGACCAATTCAAGGCTATGAAACCATGCACAATATAAAGTATGGAGAAATAAAATAACAAGTATGATTAAAAAGCTTAAAAAACTTATGATCAATCTTTGCTTGAAAACAAAAAGAGCAACACAAACTCCATTTGGAAGGTCTTCAATGAACTCACTGGAGGAACACACAAAGATCAGACAAATAAAATTCACTCACTTTCGTTAAATGACACCATAGTCACTGATGACACTGACATTGCAAATGTTTTCAATGATTTTTTTCACCAACATTACCACAAAGGTAAAAGAAGCAGTGATAGTAAACAACTTTAATGAACTGAAAAAGTTCAGCAGCAAAATCTCTAAGGATGTATGTTTCTCTATCCCACCAGTATCAAAAATCTTTGTTAAAAAAGTCTCAGTGAACTTGATACCAAGAAGGCTACAGGGCTTGATCAGATTGGTCCACGACTCATTAAATCTTCTGCCTCTGCTATTTTATACAGCATACCATTCATAATCAATTTAAATATTGCAACCTCATCTGTCCCCAAAATATGGAAAACTGGAAAAGTAACTCCTATTCACAAATCTGGTTCTAAGGATGATGCTGATAACTACCGGCCAATCTCAATACTACCAAACTTGTCAAAATTGATTGAAAAACACGTCCATAACTCATTCATGTCATATTGAACCAAACACTTGCTGTTACACCCTAATCAATCAGGCTTTAGACAGAAACATTCATGTGAGACTGCCTTGATCTCCCTAAATGATAAATGATTTCAAACACCTGACCAAGGTAGAATAATAGGTTCTGTATTTGTAGATTTCAGGAAAGCTTTTGACATGGTGGATCATGAAATCCTTTTGAAGAAACTGAAAATCTACCAATGTGATGAAAGCACAGTTAGATGGTTTACTTCATACTTAAGTGAGAGAACATAACATGTTTGTATAAATAATGTTCTGTCTGAACCTTTAACAATTAGATACGGAGTACCACAAGGCTCAATTCTAGGTCCATTACTATTTATTTTATTTATTAATGACCTACCACTTTTACTCAGGGACTCAATATCATCTACAGATCTCTATGCAGATGACACAACATTGTCAGACATCCAAAACACAAAGCATGAACTCAAACTTTATTTACAGAATGCCCTAAACAAACTGGACAACTGGTACACATGTAATACATGGTGGTAAATACTGGTAAAACTAAAATATTACTTATCTCAGCACGGCAAAAAAGGACAAATCTTGAGTGTAATGAACTATGTCTGACATGGAAGGATAAAAATTTGCAAATGGTATGTCATGATAGATTACTTGGTGTTTTCGTACATAATAACCTATTATGGACTGAACATATCAAACATATCAGTAAAAAAGTCAATTCAAGTTAATGGCTTTTCAATAGGATAAGACACTTTCTCCCTGAAAGGCACAGAAAACTATTTTATAACAGTTACATACAATCCTATTTAGACTATTGTAATACAGTATGGGGTAATTCAAATGATAAAAACACAGCAAACCTGGCACATCTTCAAAAAAGGGCATTTGGGCTAATATCAATCCAGAAAGAAAGCAAGGAAAGTTTAGCTGGTAAGTTAAAAATATTACCTATCAAAGACCGAATCCGTTTGAGAAAAGCCAAGTTAATGTACAGGATATCCAATAATAGTGCTCCTGAATATTTACAATCACTATTCCAGTATAGGCTACCTGGTAATACTCCCCACCTGCAATCCATGTCTACCAAACACAATAAAGTTCCCAAACCAAATAAGGAATTATTTTTAAAAAATTCCAGTACTCTGGAACTTTGCTCTGGAATAGTATTCAAGTTCAGATTAGAAATGCCCACTGTATTTCCTTCTTCCAAACCCAATATATCCAGTGGCTCCAGAGAGGCAGCTAAAATAAATAAATTCCTTTGTATGAGGGCCTCAAGGTAGATTAGTTCTTAGCTAATTGTGTTACCCTCTTTAAATAAAGTCATTATTATTATTATTATTATTATTATTATATATATATATATATATATATATATATATATATATATATATATATATATATATGTTGTTATATATATATATATATATATATGTGTGTGTGTGTGTGTGTGTGTGTGTGTGTGTACCACCGTGTCGGCCTATTCTGCGCGTTGGGTAATTCTGCGCAACGATACGTCATTTCTGTAAACATTGGATTAGGTGTAGTTTTTGGTCGAAAATCTAATTTGTATAAAAAAAGAACGATCGTCCTTTAATTAAAGAATGTGGTATTGATGAAGTGTACAAAATATTCCACATTTCTATTCCAAATGCATATGAAAATGTGATTTCTAAATGTCAACATGAAGACCCACTCCATGACCTTCTTGAACTTGTAACCCAGAAAATCCTATTTACTAACTATCTTTTAGAATCATACAAATAAATACATTATATAAAAGATGGAAATGTATATCTTAAAGCTACTGCAGTTTAATTCAAGTTTCCAATTTTGCAAGAGGTTGTCCCACACGTACAAAATCATCTGCTATCCAAAATGTCAACGTGCCGCTAGAACGGGAATCTCAAAGAAATTCTCGGTGTATAGTCTGTTTATAACTTCATTCGTAAAACGCATAAAACCTATTCATTGCTGTTTCTTTTCAACATAATAGCTTATTTTTTTTTAAAAAAATACAATGTTGAACCTAACTAACTTTTTTTTACAAGATCTGTTTAGTTTGCTTAATATCTCTTGCCATTTATTGGCATTATTACGTTGAATTTTGTAAAACCAGCTATAAACTTGACCTAATTACTCGACTGAAATGCTGACAGAAACAGTCCAAAGTAATGTATTTAATTTCCATAGCCCGATAGATAAACATAACATCTTTTCAAAGCTATGCGCAGAATAGGCCGACATATCACGAGTCATGAAAATACAGGGGTGATATCCCGTGCGTCCAAAAATTAATATTATTTTGAACAGAATATTCTGATGACAGTTGCCTCTTTTCAAATGGTAAGCATATCAGTATTTTACTTTCGTCAATCGGTCGAATTCGGCATGCTTTTTGCTTCAGTATTGGTGACGGAAATCTTAGGTGCGCAGCAATGCCCGACAGCAGTGTAATATATATATATATATATATATATATATATATATATATATATATATGCTGTATATATATATATATTCCAGCACATATATTTTACACTTCAAAACCAGTACATCACACACATTGAAAAACATGCATTTTCAACGTCAAAACTAATACATCACATATTCCAAAAATGTAATTTGCAGATCAGAGCACATACATCACACATATTCAGATATGTATGTTTACACTTTAAAGCCCATACATCACGCACAATCAAACAGGTGTACTGTATACTTCAAAGACCCATAGATCACACACATTCACGGGCAGGTATTGAACACTTCAAAAACCCGTATGTCACACTCATTCCACGCATTAATATTCACTGGACAGATTATGTTTGGGAACTGGACGTTCAGTTGAAAAAAAAAAATGCTCTACCAGCAGCAGGATTAAACAAGCAAACATTAGTGTGCGTGTTTTGATATATGTGGAACACACTTCTTGATTTCGGATCCAATTTATTGGAATTTGCGGAAATGTACATTGTTGAAACATTTACATACATGTAAAGGAATTACTTCAAAAAGTTTTATCGTGTTGTTTGTACATGTAGGCCAATATATACCAACTTACCGACGAACCGACAGACAGATGTGCATGACTAAACACCAACATACCTGCAATTTACCCTCTCAACAATAAATGTACTGTCATCAATAATAATATCATACAGATATATATATATATATATATATATATATATATATATATATATATATATATATATATATATATATATATATATATATATATATATATACGTAAATACATACATACATGCATGCATGCAGACATACATACATATGATGCTAACATGATTATACAAAAGCACCCTTATGTGGCCTGATTACACCCAGGCAAAATGAAAATATATATATGGATATATTTCATCATACCTTGGAAACACTATTTTTAGGCGATGTCAATAAAGGAACTGATAGGATATCCAGATGAAATAGTCAACAATACTCGTTTGGAAAAAATGTATGAAAATGTAAGTATGTTTGCATGATTTCCTTCTTCCTTCTTTCCTTCCTTTCATGTTATCCTTTGTGGCCACTAGGTAAAATTGGATATTGATAAACTCCGAGAAGACTTTCTCAGTACTCATTTAATTTTTTGCATGTTGTATAAGAAGGGATAGTTTTAAGAAAACAACATATGATTTGTTCGTTATAATCTAATATACGGGATTCGACATGAAATCAATTTTCTTATCACTTTTGTTCATGGCTCTAATTAATCGCGTGAGAGTGAGAGAAGCAATTACATCAAATAAAAAAAATAATATAGAAAGCATCCAAAAACATGTGGGTCTCATCAAGCATGTAGATGATGACGACTTCCAGACTTCACATGTGCATAGACCTAACACTGTACGGATAGCATATGGTCGTAGACATTACACTGTACATATATCATATTGTAATAAATTTGTAGTGGTTATAGCACCCCGTTTAAGGAATTCTTAGATTTGTGTGATTACTTGTTTGATTATTGGAATTCGGGGCAATGGAAATATTCCTTAGCCCGAAATAATTAGCCAATTATTAGGAGCAAACGTCACGGAGAGAAAGTGTTAGTGGATTTCCACGATGCCATGGTCAATTAGTAGTGAATTCAGACCCCAACCGCATGACTGTCCCTGTAAGAATGTAGTCCCTAATAAAATCTAGTAGTGTACCTTGGTGTTGTGACTGCAGTGGCAGTATTTACGGTAGGAAACCGGTAAATTACACAATGGAATAAACAAGAAGGGACTCTGCAGATACCGTTTATGTCGCCATGGTGGCAGATGTGATGTAGTTGTATTGGCGTAATGTGCCTTGGAACCATGGATTGACTGGTCTAAGGTGGCGTAGTTAAAATAGTTCCCTGAGTTAGGGGATAGTTGTAGAGCTTCTACGGCGTGAACTGCTTACGGTACGGAAAGTTGATGAAGGGAAACAATGCAAACGTGCGGTTGATAGATATTTGGCAAGTTGGGAAATCTGTGGTTTTACACTGATTAGAGTAAAATTTATGTATAGAATGGACACGTCTGGCTTTCTAACTTACAGCTGAAGTTGTATAGAAGTCTTTGTAAATTTGGGGTAAACATATGCGTTCTAGCGGGAATCGCGCCAGGGTTTGACACCGCTAGGTCAAGCAAAGACCCCTGGCTTGTAACAATATAATCACAGACATTACACTGTACGGATAGCATAAAATTTTAGACATTATACTGTACGATAGCATATAATCATAGACATTACACTGTACGGATAGCACATGATGATAGATATTATACTGTACATATAACATATAATCGCACACATTACACTGTACGTCTATCATATGCATACAGACATTACACTGTACACCTAGCATATCATTATAGACATTTCACTATGCGTATAGCATCTAATCACAGACATCACACTGGACTGATAGAATATGATCATATACATTACACTGTACAGATAGCATATCATCATAGACAATACACTGTACGTGTAACTTATGGTCACTATATTACACTGTACGTATAGCATACAACCATAGAAAGAATATTGTACGTATAGCATATGGTTATAGATATTAGACTTACAGATAGCATACAAATATAGACAGTACATGGTACGTATAGCATATATAT
>JAECUM010031227.1:0-33561 GCA_016617855.1 Megalonaias nervosa
AGCGTCCCCAATGAAGTTCATCAAGCAGATATTTTGTTTTTACCGCACGATACCATTAAAACACGTGGACGTAAATCACGCACATACAAATACGCGTTAACTGTCGTTGACGTTGCAAATAGATATAAAGAAGCAGAACCACTGTCAACAAAAACAGCAACTGAAGTTGCATCTGCGTTTGAACGAATTTATCAACGAGGATCCGGACCACAAGGTGGTCTACGATGGCCACAGCGATTACAGGTTAATCCTGGTAAAGAATTTCTTGGTGCAGTATTATCGTTGATGAAAAAACATAACGTTAAAATCAGACGAGGGCACACTGAAATTCATCGTGATCAGGCAATCGTTGAACGATTTAATCGAACACTTGCTGAGCGGTTATTTGGATATCAATATGCAAAGGAAATATCCACTGACTTTAAGTCCTGGAAGAGATCTCGTGAATGGATTGCAAGATTACCAAATGTGATAGCTGCGTTAAATAATGAGATTAGTCGTGCAACTGCTATGAAACCTATTAATGCAATTACAAAAAAACATATACCCCGTAGCGATGGTTACGGACAACGACGTGAATCTTCCTCTCAACCAGTACTAGGTAATGTGACTGTAAGATATTTATATGAACATGGTGAACTTGAAAGCGGTAAAAAAAGAGCAACTGATCCTATCTGGAGTGTGACTACACATAAACTTTCTAGCGTGGTTAGATCTACGGGTAGACCCGCCATCTACAGACTGGATTCGAATGCTCGTCAGCGTGGATTTGTACATGAACAATTACAAGTAATTCCTGAAGACACACAGTTACCACCGCGTTCACTTTTGTAAACTAGCGCCCCGACGTCGATTGCATTCAAGACATGTCAATATGACATTATCACGTGTGTGACCAAGATCACTATTAATTCTGTCTACGGTAAACTGTCTTGGATTATTGCTCGAATACTCCCATAGCATATTACAGTTACAACTTGCACAATGATTATTCTGTCGTTGTTTTAGCGTCATAATAAATTCAACATCAATATCAAAATTACGATTATTTTTTTTTGTCACATTGCTTATAACCAAATAGTTTTTTTCCCTTATTACGTCATTGCTAGCAGTTTGATTACTATTTTCCGTGGAGTCTATGACAACTCTGTGCAGCTGAGATATTCTTCTGACTCGAGATACTGCGAGATAAACTAAATTTGACCACTCGATTCTGTCATCGACAATCCAGATATTTGTATCAGTAATAGTTAGTTCTTGTGACAAGTGAATCGTTATAGCATATCCTAATTTCCATGGAGTTTTATCCATGATCAACGCGCTTTCAACAACATCAACATCAACCAAAACAATATCATTCAATACAAGATTTTGTTTTTCATTTGTTCCTGGAATTTCAACTTCAATATTCTGTCGTCGAGTATCCGCTGGGCGATAACATAATGGTACAGGTAGATTTGAAAACTTTTCTTTATGTAACAGAAATAATTTCTCTTGCAATTCATCACGAACTATTTTTCTACTCGCAACTATTAAATCATTCGGTCTCTATAAATTCCAAAAATCGTTCACAGGAGTTTCCGGAATTATTTCACGCATTATCTCACATTGTATTTTATCTGGCTGTAGTCTGATTAATCTTTTAAATTCTTTCAGAGGTTCATCAATAGCTCTATAATCATCGGTTATCTCCTCATAATAATCCACAAACGTTTATAACCACTCGTGCGGAGACTGCCCAACGAAAAGTGGTGGTTGACCATGATCGCCGCACATAATTATCGCAGTATTTTTCGTTAATAACCAATCGAGAAATATTTTTAGTGTTTCTAACGACACCGTTCAAATCTCATCCCAGATGATGATTTTCGGATTATATTTCTCACCCATTCGCTCAGGTGTCCACGTATCTCCACACCATCTGAAGAAACTATGGTATGTACACGATTTTACTCCTCGTTGTTTTATTTCTCTTGCTAGTCTGTGTGTAGGTGTCAACACAATCATATCAACGGAGTTTGAAGAACTCTGCCGAAATAATTCAATGACACGTGTTGTTTTACCAGAACCTCCAGGTCCATTGAGATAAATGGTTTTATGTCTGGCCACGGGATCAAATACAGATGGTGATGTTGATACTGGTATTTGATTGTCATTACCGTAATATATTTCTTTGATATCAACATCTGCTGATTCAGAATAGTCAAGTACACTTTCTTGTTTTATTCTCCATGATCCCCATTCGCCGCTACCGAGTAACGGTTTTACCAAATCCACGTACGCGCTATTTATATAAAACGAATCCGTAGCAACTCTGACAGCGTAACGAGGAAATCTATTTATCATCGATAATAAATTTATAGAAACGTAAGCGAGCATAGAAGATCTTAAATGAGTAAATTGCGGTGACTCACCATTGATATAACTTACGATTGTGCCTAATTTAATTCCGTCTGACAAAAAAGCATTACTTCTGCTTATAAATGTTCCTTTGTTCGTTGTATCAGTAATTATAAAATCCAACTCAGCATCATCCATGATTAATCTTGTACAATGTCGTTTATGATCATATCATCCTCCTTGAGTAAATTTACCAATTATTTTTCTACCGAGATCTTTTGCAACTTTATTTTCATAATCAATTGTATCCCAATCTTCTGTCGGTGAATGTTTCTTTTGTTGTGGTAACCAAACTTGTTTCTGCGAATGATATGATATAATAGCTTCACTTACACTCAACGATGTTAAGATTCCAGTACCAAGCACGTATCGTAATAACACTATTGGGACCCAATATTTCTCTGAGAAATGTCTACCAAACCACGCATAAACGATCGGATGAAGATTATTATGAAACTTAAATGATTTTACACAAGCGAATCCAGTTAAATCAAAATCAGGTAATAGTCTATTTATCGCAACTCTGGTCATCTCGTGTGTGGTATGTCCAAATCGCTTAAAGTATTCAGAACAGTCTCCGTATCCAAGAAAACTTCCAGGATAACACGTAACCATATCGACGGATATAACTTTACGATAATCGTATTTAGTATTCCATAATCCGCCGTGTCCATATTCGACACAACTATGCTGAATATCTTCGAGAAATTCTGATCGTGTTGGTTTCCATGAATTTTTCTCCTGAGCGAAGTGAGCAGCAACTGATGGAACTGTGAAACAATTATTCAATAATCTTTCAACTTCAGCATCATCAGAATTATATTTCAGTGCAAGATTCTTCATTTCTTCATGGAGAGATTCTCTACGGTAAATCTCTCCATTAGGTTTTACAAATTGATCATAATTCACGGATTTTGAACTCTGAAATAACCAAACAGATACAGGATCATTCTTACTAATATCACTGATAGCATCGAATATATAATCGTCATAAAATCTGACTATTCTGTCTAGTGGAAATATTGTTACAGCATCAGTCCATGCATGTGCGTTATGATCAATGATTGTTATAGGGGTTCCATTTTTTATGTATTTCGGTTTGTACAAAAATTCTCCGGTTAGTGTTTTTACTGTTATTGGAAATCTCAATTTCTTTTCTAGCTTAGCAACATCATTGATTGATGCTCCGGTATCTTTAACTGTTTCTGCCCACGTATTTATTTTTTTACGTCTTAGATCAGTTAAACCGTTTCCTCGTATTGCTTTTGAGAAATGTTCCATAACTCGCTCAGCTACGCAATTTAGTCTCCTTGACAATTTCATTGGTTTGAGATTATCAACACTAGGTTTATCATTTAGCGGATATATCGCATAGATAACTGCCGTTACAGGATACGCTCGTTCACGATATGGTTTATCAATACCAGTCAATGTTCCTGGCTTGGATTTGTTATTTAATGTAACAGTATTATTTCCAGTATGAAGTCGTTTAGGTTCACGTTTATCACGGATAATCCAAGCGTCGACATCTGTCTGCACAATAAATTTTACTAAAATAATATATTGCTGATTATCTAGATAGTTAATAATATTTTTACTTCGTTCGTCACTCATTCTAGCATAAACAATGTCGTTCGTGATCCTGAATGTTGACCAAGTATGAGCCGCACCATCATTGCGAAATTCTTTCTTGGCTTCACGGATACGATCGATTATATCGCTATTTATCAAAGCCAGATCTTGCATCGAAAAATTAAATGTAGATTTTGGTAATTTATCAAGAACAAATCTTGCGGTGGAAGGTTCAATTATGGATAAATCTCTCAAATTCCTCCATACTATATTTAAAGCAAATATATGTTTAATTAAACTTTAATTATATATAAAATGATTCAAACAAACAACCGATGCGGATGGCTCATGATTGGTTATTCAACTCCTTGTAATAAATCATGCGTAAATGAATTTTGTGGTCAACATATGCAAAGCTTTCGTAGAGGTAGTCTAGGACCAAAACCGTGTTTACGATGCGGTGTTGGTGTCAGTTGAGAAACACGGTTATGTGTGCAATGCGGTGGTAAAAGATACAGAGAGCTGAAACGATATTATGATAAGAAGTCGTCAGGTGAATCCCCCATAAAAATCGCTGAAGATTATCTGGCTAGATTTCAAAATAATCATTTAGACAAATAGTATTACTATACAAATGGAGCAAAATAAATTTGTAAAGCACCCTATCATTAAAAATTATGAAGCATCTCGTGATGGTGTCATCAGAAACTGCAGATTGAAAAAACCAGTCGGTGCTGACAATGGTATTGGTTATCTCAGATTCCGTGCTGGAAAAAAGATATATCACTCCCATAGGTTCGTGTTCGAGTGTTTTCACGGGGTCATCGAAGACGGACTTGTAATTAATCATATTGACGGTAATAAACAAAATAACTCTTTATGTAATCTTGAAGTTGTTACACAAAGTCAGAATTGTAAGATAGGAAATACTGGGAGATGTAAAATGTTTGGAAAGAGGTCAGATATATCCATAAATACAGAGACTGGTGAAGAGAGAATTTTTAATTCCATAAACACGGCTGCCAAATATTTTAATATTTGTATGCCTTCAGTACGTTTTGTTGCAAATAATATTACCAAATCAGCATTTTCGAAAAAATTCGAACAAAGATCACGTTCCGGTATATACAATGAAGCGAGATAAATCCGTCATCGCTGATAGAGCAATCAAGTAGTTGTCTCCCTTTTTTGTTATTGCCTATACATGACCACACATTTATATTCAGTGATAGAGTAATCAAACAGTTATGGTACTACAGTCTAATCGTAATACTTAAATATCCCTCCAGTCCAGATATCTCAACTATATGGAAGTATTAATTACAGAAAATATATCCTCAAACAAACATAAAAACCTCAGCCGTGATATTATATCATAGGCCGATATTGTACACATATCGATCGCAGCAGACGACATGCATCATTGTAGTAGGCGGAATATACCAGAATAATATCGATCCAACGCATTTACTAACACAGTTCTGGCCCGTAACAGTGTTACGGTTGATAATATAATATTTTAACAAGGCAGAAACGGTAGAAATGTGTAAAATTGCAGATTTTATTCAGAATCAGAATATACTAGTAAATACGAGTCCAGAGTTATCACGTGTGAGACAGTGCGAATAGTTATATACTTAAATTTAACTGTATATTCATAAGAGCTCCAATAGCCGTGGGGTTAAGGCGTCCGAACTTTGTTCGGAGTGCGGATCCACTAGTGTAAGCTATCTGCGTGTTCGAGTCTCCAAAAATGCTAAAGATATATTATCTTGCATTCGGCGACAGATGCTATTATAATTGGGGGGCGCCTGCGGGCAGTTGATGATGATATGAGATTGTAAAAAAAAAAAAAAAAACTAATTCCAGGTGTATAACTCGCCTGGCACCCCTGAACCTCAAAAGCTCCCGGGGTTCACTTAGGGGGTGCTTTTATTACCCCGCAAAACAACAATTACATATCCGACGTCATCAACCTGCTCGGCAGGTACTTCCTTTTGCCTTTTAATTCTGATTTTAAAAAAATATTGTTTTTATTTTTATTCGCATTAATTCAGAAATATTTATATTTATTCAGGAATAGCTTTATTCAGAAATATATTTTTATTTAAACAAATATTTTATAATATAAAAAGTAATGAATCAAGAAAACATCACATCAATTATTACTGCTATTAAGCAATTACAACACAGCGGCGTGAAAATATCTGAACAACTTGATCCTGAAAAAATAATGAGTGATTTTGAATCATTACAATTCAAAAAAATCAGAAAATAGATATACGTTGCCCTCCGATTATAGATTCATAAAGTTAATCCAGCAGGCGATGTTACGATCGCTGGCAGCAATCACGGATACGCAAGTGAAATTATTTGTTCCTCTTTCACGGGCCATCGAAAAGGTTAGGACAGAATTATCTCACGAATACGAAACAGCTGAGAGATATCATGTCAGTGGCTGTGTCACCGACAGAGTTGCTGAACAACGATGCGGAAGAATTACTCGCTAAAGATAAAGACGACGACGATGTCGTTGAGTGTGACTCTGATCATAGTGACTCCGTCACCAGTGACAACGAAACTAATAGTGTTGTATCAGAATAATTCATTTCTGATCCCTTGACGTTGTCAAGGATAAAATCACGGGGTAAAAAAAAATAATTATTTGATATTTTTTTTTTTTTGCTTGGTGTTTTCCGCCGTGATGTAATCACCGACTACGATGACGTTGATGACTCTCTACAATCGACGTTCTACGATCTTACATACAAGTTTATATTTAACGACTCTGACCTCAGATCGAGCAAGTGGCCAGACTGGTCAGTAAGTTTGAAATGTATTCGTGATAAAAGACGACTATGACATTTTAGATAAACAACATTGATTGGTTCTGATACAATCAAATAACCTGGAGGGACTTGAGGTGTGAATGAGTAGAGAATGTATCCTTGTTGGGCCTGATTGGATTTATCAGTGTCAACTTGATAATTGCCGTCGATAACATCACATACTAGATTGACAGCGATCGTTGATGTGATATTAACGATACCCGGTGATACATGACGACCACCACCATACGGATCATTGTTGTATCCGAGAATACTTGCTGGTGGGGCTATTTTTCTCCATGATTCGAGGATTCCAGGAAAGTTTTCTCTGGCGATGTTAACTAACGATTCTTTTAATTTATCGACGGGTGCGAGAACCTGAATACCAATTTCTTTTGGTTCTTTACGATCTACGCCGAGCCATTCGCGAGCATTTTTTTATTACAACTCGTTTAACATAATCGAAATCAAACAACACCTGGTTCAGGTGCTGGATTGATTCTGTAATATTCTTTTTTACGTCTTCGTTGTAATACTGCATCAGATCAATGACTGAATTTTTTATATCAGCAAATATTCTGTTAAATTCATCTGTCGTCGCTGGTAATGTGATATCTTCAATTTCTTTATAAACTCAGATATTTTCCTGCTCCGCCGAAAATATCTTTGACGAAATACTCCAATAAATTGGTAAGTTTTTCCTGTCCATCAACAAAAAATTTATCAACTGTCCAAGTACGATGACTTCGGTAACTCGGAACTTTAATAAATTTTTTCTCCGTTATCAGAAATTCGTTCAGTTGTGGCTCCGGTGATAATAACGTCGCGATTACAGGTTCAACTTCGGGCCATCCTAACACTGATCTAATCGAAGACTGATATATGTCAACGGCGTAGTCCGGCGATAATATTTCAACGGCCGATGATAACGTTGGCTCGTGGACGGTAATGGCAATCTTTGATTCTTTTCCTGTGATAGATTTAATTCTGCGCTGGAATTCTTCGTTGATCTGTTCTATTTGATAACTGCCCGTTGGAATACTAACTACTTGCCAATCAGAAGTCCCATCGGATTTATTTCTATTTGCAAATACTAATGAATCATTCGGTTGTAGTCCACCAAACGACGCTGACCTAATATTTGGCCAACTATAATAACTTGTAATTGCGCTAATGCTATCTCGGATGCTAGAATTGCAGTTGGAAAATTAATACTGAATTCGGGCGAAGTCGAACTCGCTGATATCATTGTCGTTCTTACCGGAGCAGTATTAGTGACGATCTGTTGCAATAATTCCTGCGATCGCTGATCGAACGATGTCATTATTATACTATTATTGTTTTAAATCACCGACGACGACATCGTCGTTGACGTCGCGGTGAGGAATTTTTTCATCCATAACATCGTTGACGACGTTGTCGTCGAATACTTCATTGTAGATCTTTATTGCGATACTGAATTTTTCGTCAGATATTATTCTATCATTAAGCGACGAAGAAATCAGTGATGATAATTTAGAGTATGTGTGTAATTTCATCATGTACTCGTTCAATTTTTCATTTGTACACGTATTTATCTTTTTCGCGATAATATTAAATATTCCAGCGATCGTGGTGGACGATGAAACAATGATTGTTGCAACGATCGGCGCCGTCATCGTCGCTAGCGATGCTAGCGTTGATAATACTACGCCAGTTCCAGCAACTAGCGTAGAAACCGAATAAACCATGATATCAACGATGACCGCACGTCTACGATATTTCTTTATTTTTGCTGTATAATTATCGATGATGGTTTTTAATTTATTCTGCCACGTTGTTACTTGATCGTATCCGTATCTGTTAACGTCTATCATTATACTGTATTAAGTACTAAATTGTTGTTGTCTAAGACGTTGTCCTTTAGACAATGGGTGGTGTTTCAGTTACAAATTCTATGCACCACCAGTAAGACGCCGGGGTTAATTTTTTATCGGATTGTTCCAGTATAAATTCTTCTTCGGTATCTTTATTTAACACTACAGACGCGGTTCCAGAAAAAGCATCGATTGAGTGACGCCATGGAAATGTAGTAAATATCCTGAATTTTGCAGAGCTGAACACTGAGAGCCTGTACACGCCAGTTACTTCTGCGGTATGTTTGATAGTGTTATCGCTTGGTGTCCATGTTGATGAGCCCGATGATACTGTGTACACGATATTGTTAACTCGTCCGTGAGGAATTTTAATCAGATTAGTTTTTTGAATGATATTAGGAATTCCACTGACAATATCGGTGATTCTCGTATTTATATCTTTGAGATTTATGTCAACGGTTGGTGGACTTCCAAAAAATTCATTAGTGGTTCTGTTTACGTTTCTGCGAAAATTCATAAACAGTTGTACATGATTAAAAAATTCAGTTCTAAATGCGGTCATTCCATCACTGATCGTCGACAACGAAGTTGTCATCGGAATATTGTTATCGTCTACATATTTCTTCGTTGCAGCGTCGAGATTATCCGTCGGTTCTCCTAAATTAATAATTTTATTGTTATTCATGTTAATGACGCCGTTCATTATATCACCGGTTTTTAACACTCGTTCACTTATGCTATCTCGGATCGACGACGGAGTAACAACACTAGGAACAAGTTTGCCCTCTTTGTCATATACAGCAACAAGACCTTCTCGCGATAATCGATTACGAATAATAATATCATTGATTGAAATATTACTTGTCTTCAATTTCCCTTCACGGTTTTGAAATACAACAAGTTCGTTTGGATCAACATCGGTAAGATTGATTAATTCAGATAATTCATCATTGATCTGTTTTGTTACTTGCTTGAGTAAGTCTTCACCTGGTGCTTGTTGAGGTTTGGTTTTAGCTGATCTTCCGTAAATATCTACCATTATATGATTAGCGATTATTTAATGTATATTCATGTACAACTTTATGAGGTGGTTTCGTTGATCTTGATACAGCATCAAGTACTGCTAGTGCTTCACGGCCACATATTGGTGGATCCGTTAATGTTTGTGTTGGTAGCGTTGAATACCAGATTGGAATATTTTGAAGTCTGTCGACGTATTTTAAAAATTCTTTTGGTGGTGCCAGTCCGTACGAATCGAAATAAATAATTCCACGCGGATCAATCGCGTACGCAACCCAGTGAGTGCCACGACCAGAGCTTTTATCGAGATTAATAATACCTGTTTCTGACAGATTTGGATTTTTAGGTAATTGATCACGCATAAAAACAGTTCTAAAATTCTTTATATTTAATCGCGCAGCAGCATCGAGTAAATCAAAATTCGATAGTGGAACTATCGTCGGAAAAATCAGCGAGTCCCTGGAATTCTTAATCCTTTTCCCCAAACGTTGTTTGGTCGAGACCCTGGAAGTCTCAGACCCAATCCCTTTCGGGATCGTCCTCGTTGTCTTTTTTTTAATCCTTTTCCTGTTGCTTTCTTCAGAGCCATTCCAGCAGCTGTTCCAAATGCACCTAACGCAGCAGCTTTTGCAACAACTGGAGCGGCTGCGGCTATTAATGCTGGAATAGCTGCGAGAAGAGGAAATATTCCTCCGGTTTTAATAGTATCCTTGATTGCACCCAAGGAAAGATTTAATCGTATTCCTTTGTTAGCATATTTAGCTTCGTTGAATCTCTTAAACTGACGTTCAGTAAACGATAATTTATTTGCACCACTCATTTGTTCTTGTTTTAATGATATTTTTGTTCCGCATCGTGATGCTAACTGTGATTGTAATCGCTTAATTTGACCCGGGGTCAGACTGACACTAACATGATGATATGACATTTATGATATATTTCTGACTTCTAAATCAGCGCTTGCATATTCTCTAGGGGAGCATCAACGACTCTCATGCGGCCACCAGCACTTTCAAGTAACATTGTTTTATCGCTGAGTATAACGGCGATTGCTCTGTAATTTGGAACATCTGCGACATTTCTGTCAACACGAGCTCAAAAATGTATGTCAAAGACAGACTGTCTAAACAAATTTAAATGCTCCAGTGAAAAATAATAAATCGGATATAGTGTTGTAAAATCTAGCTGTGATATTTGTAAACCAGTATCAATATTTTGATCACGTCCCATAAACGACATCAGACGATGATACGCACGTGCTACATGATTTTGATCAAACTTCAACAAAATATCCTCTGATGGTTCTTGATGTCCGTTTATTCGCAATGAAACTTAGGAAACACCGAGTTTGTCAAATATCATTATACTACGCGTTTGATCATTTACTCGTGCAGTATTTTGAAGTGCAACGAATATATGTCGCGGCGCAGCGATGCCCTGTTGTGATGCTATCTGCCATGTAAATAAACTATTAATTATGCTTTGAACAGCATCTGTGGTTGTTGTTAACCAAGACAACGTTGACTTGCCGCCGCTGCTCATGAAAGCGAGTAACCGATCTTCTTCAGATATCGCTGGAGTCATTACTGGCATCCATAATGAAAGTTTTGTCAGTATTACTTTACCAGCATCACCGGCGTGTCACCATATTGCATCATCGTCGGTTGCTTTTCGTACGAGTACAATTGTATGTTTGGCTCCAAAAATAACTTTTCTAACGTGTCTGCAGAATCCAAAAATATGTGATAGTGGAATCGCGCAAGAAAATCTTCTGTTTCCACCCTGCAACATTGCTCGACGTGATCTAAATCCTAAGTTAAAATCTGGATCGACATTAATAATCATACTTTGCACATCCACGTCGGCATTTCTAGCAAAGTTCCTTGGTCGTCCTACTTCATACTGGTTGTATTCGGGATCATTAGAAGTATCCTTAGAAAACATCATTGATGGACCAGCTGATCTTGAATAATCGTCGTTGTATCTTGCAAGGCCAAGTATCGTCGTGGCGACGTCAACATCTTTTTGAATCGATTCAATATTTCTTCCGTCGATCATGTATGTGGCGCTGTCGAACAACGCCATGATACCATTATTAACAAAACCAATACTAACATTTTCTCCGTATTCAGTATTATCTGTTTTAAAAATCTCACCTTCTACTTCGATAAATGCTTCAGCGGGTAAGAAATATCTACTTGTATCTTGAACTTGTAATTTAATTCGTCCGCGTTGATTTGGCATTCGCGTATCGTAAGAATAATATTGATAATCACGCACAGACTCATCCTTGAGAACTGGCGCGTCTATGTCAAATGCGGGATCAGATATACGTTTGAACATGTTATGTTATTGGTCATCGTCTAATACGAAGACCATTTCCCGCTATCAGACTTGCTGCTACATTTTTTTCCTTTTCATCAGCTAACTCTGCTAGTTTTTGATTTGCGGCTTGATTTATTATTTTACTAACACTTGCAGGCATCACCTCAGTGCTGGCCAGTTTTACTGGTGGCTGAGATTTTCGTCGTATTAATCGTGCTAGTCTATCTTTGATTGCAGAAAATGTTTTACTAGCAACGTCACCAGCAGCGTTAATACCTTTTTCACGAACAACATCAATAGCTTTCATTGATAATTGTTTTGCAATCGGTATTGCTTTCGGGGCAATTCTTGAAAATAAACCCTTAACAACATCACCGAGTCCATCTCCATAAAATGTTTTGTATACAGGTAATCTTGAATTAACACCCTGACCATGGTTGGTCCACGTTGAGCAACATGTATGATCATCTATTATAATAATTATATCTAACTGTTTAATCACTATAATAATCATCGGTAATTTCATTAATGAGAGACCGATACACGTTAATATCCATGATGCCACCGGTAAATAATCGTTGACAAATGGATGAGATTTCGTTGACAATTTCAGGAGAATTATTACCGGCTCGTTTTCCACCAACCAGAATTTCTAATCTATCTACGTCAGCTACGACGTTGTTGGGACAAGTAATGAGACCACTTTGGGAAGTGATACCACTTCCAGTTTTACCTTTACCAAAAGATGAAAAATAACCAAAGAGACCTTGAGGTTGAGTTGGTTCACTATGTGCAGCTGGTTCGCTAGGTTTTTTCTCCTTAGAAGATTTTATTAGTTTTATTACATTTTCTCTAAATTCATCATAATCACCAAAGTCATCTACTTTTTTAATATTTCTAGAAACGAGATATATAGCAGTAATCCAATCATCAAATTTAAATTCCTCAACATACTCAGGTTTTAAATATTTATGTCGGGATTCCTATTTTGATGCAATAGATATTGTATATAATGGATTTTGGATAGTGTCAATACTCCTGGGTTTAAAGTATTCACTTACTGATATTTCTGGTTCTTGTTGTTGTTCTTGTTGTTGTTGCATTTTCTGAAAAGCCAATGTCATATTTTTTATAGCTGTATTATAAGCAGTGTATCTTTTGTCGTTAGTTCGAGCTTGATCAACGTTAAAACATAAACGAAAAATCCATTTGTACCATTGCT
This sequence comes from Megalonaias nervosa, assembly GCA_016617855.1. NCBI lineage: Eukaryota > Metazoa > Mollusca > Bivalvia > Unionida > Unionidae > Megalonaias > Megalonaias nervosa. The sequence goes on from JAECUM010031227.1 coordinate 13,224, forward strand.
CGCGACTTATATTATCATCAGCATACTCGGGTTTTAAAGATCTTTTTCGTTCATCATAAGATAAAAAAGCAGTTTCAGCTAATTTATCTATATTAAACATTGCAATGCTGTCAACGAAAACCTCATTAAATTTATCAGATAATTTCATTTTAGCTTGGGCTCCTTCTAATTCTTATTGAGTATCATCTTCAGCTTGATCTGTTTCTTGAGTTAACTGAACCGCAGCTATTTCGGCGGGAAGTTCTCGTAGAATTTTTTTAGTTTTTTTTAGTTCGCTCCGCTATTTTTTAGTTTGTTTTTCTGTTTCTTTTAATACTGGGACGATACCTTCAGTAGTTTTTGTGATAGGTTTAAATAATTGTTTTGCGGATTCTGTAAATTCTTCTTGTGTTCGTTGACGTTGTTGTAATTGTTCTTTGACAGAATCACGGACAGGTAGATATTGATTGATTGCTTCTAGTCGCTCTCGAGCTAGTCTAGCTGAGTGAGCTTCACCGATCATTATTGATATAACGCAATGGTTTAATTACAGCAGCAGAGAGGGTGGGCTGTCAAAAAAATGAGTGTGAGACGCAAACAAAACACGCCTAAAATTTGAAAAAAATATATCAACGAACGAGTAACAAAATCAAACAAACCAGTCGATTTTTGTTGTTGAATTATGTATGTTAGCGGATTCGGTTTAGCGTTATTGACCTTATTTCAGCCCTTCGTAGGAACCTTTATTTTTGCTCACGGACCCTCGGAAAAAGTTGTTGGGTCCACCCTCTCTGCTGCTCTTGTACACTGTGGCTAATGTTTTTCACTGGATGAGGATGTTTACCAATAGCTAATAAATCATTATATAAAATTTTCACAACACTACCATCTGGAGAATTACTTGTAATGGATGTTGAATGTCGTGATACAGCTTCTTTTGAGTCCAAACATTAAGTTCTATAATTATTTATGAATTTGTGTATTTTGCACAGCATATAATGCCAACAGATGGCACTGCCAAGCAGAGAAGACATAATTAGTCTTGCAGCAAACTGTATTTGTGTATTTTGCACAGCATATAATGCAAATAGATGGCACTGCCAAGCAAAGAAGACATGATTATGCTTGTAGCAAACTGTATGTACAATATTCCATAATCTTCTTTCACTCTTGACATTCAAAAGTCTTTGTACAGAATCTGACATATTCACTAAAAGTGGAGCACTTTTTGAGACTCTTTCAGACGTTAAGATTTCTGAAAATTTACCTACAACTTCCCATGGTGTTCTGGGGATAATGTGGAAACTGATCTAGTTCAGAAGCACTGTCAGAAATCATAAATCTCTTATCAGAAAGTTAGCTGCCAATAAAGCAGAAAAAGCGATCCCTAGAGATGTATTATGGCTGCTGATACAGCGTTGGCAATTTCTGGCAAAATGTACAGAGCTCAAGGGATTATAAAAACCAGTGCAACATAAGCCACTTTCTCCAAAAACGTAAGGAACACATAAAGAAATCACTAAAATATCTTAGACCTTTCATAAAGACTCGAGGTCGTAAAGGTAAATGATTTTTCTTTTGCTACTGAAAAAATCTCCATTGCAGAAAATAAACAAAATGGACCTAAAAAATGGATTAGATCAAAACCTGTATTATGGCTGCTGATACAGTGTCGGCAATTTCTGGCAAAATGTACAGAGCTTGGGGGATTATAAAATCCAGTGTAACGTAAGCCACTTTCTCCAAAAACATAAGGAACACATAAAGAAATAAATAATATATCTAAGAGCTATCCAAAAGACTCAGGTCATAAAGAAGAATGATTTTTTTTTTTGCTATTGAAAAAATCTCAATTGCAGAAAATAAACAAAATGGACATGAAAAACGGATTAGATCAAGACATTCACCTGTTATACAGGGGGCATAATAATGAAGTACGTGAGGTTAGTACTTTATCGAGCAAAAATAGTGGCCAATAAACATTACATTTTAATCAAATTACATTACATTGTAATCAAAGGAACGTAGTAAACAATGGTGTACATGATTTCAGTATAGAATAGAATTATTTTGTTTTAAAATCCAAGTGATCCGAAAGAATATAATGTTGCATATCAATTTTTATCTCACCTTTTTCACATGAGAAAATGTAGTGATACCTACTTCATAATAATAACATACACAGAGTTCAATTATAAGATTTTCTATTTTGATGACTTAATATTTAACCAGTTTTTATTTTGCATTGTTCAACACAAAATATTGATGTATTTTAATACTCATTTTAATTATTGTTATCTAAGAATGCTATTGAAAATGTTGATGCTTCTATATAAAACCAAAGGGCTTGTGTCATGAAATATCAAAATTTCCAGTCAATTTTATTGCTGACTTTCACTGAGAAGAAACGTATCAATTCAGAATATGCATTTAGTTTATATGTATATATCAAAACTATACATAAAACAGCATAGCTAAACTTAAATAAATTTTTGTTGAGAAATGTTGAAATTTAGCTGTCCTAAGCGTAATTGTAGTTTCAGGTTGATGATGTAATAACCTGTATGATGACCTAATATATGAGGTCATCATTTCAGTTATTAGATAATTATATTTAGTAATTAAAATCAGCCACAGATAGTTACATTCATCCATCATATTGTCATGCCTTTTTTTGATTAAAACTAAACACAATGCATATTCTAATTCATAAAGAAGGCTATTATGTAAGGACATTTATACTTGTGATGACTTATTTAATATATGATAAAATAAGAAAGTGAAGAATTATATTGATTCTAGAGCTTCACAGCACACGAAACTCCAAATTTTGGTAAAGAAATATGTATAAATTAATTCTATATTAGAATGAAGCCCATGTGGCATTCCATTGTCTTTAATGTTACTATTTTTTAATATTGACCACTCTTATGGCCTAGTGGTTACAGTGTCCACCTTGGATGTGGGAGGTCATGGGTCTGAATCCTGGCAGGGTCATACCAAAGACTTATAAAAATGGTATTAGCAGCTGCCTCGCTTGGCCCTCGGCATTAAGGGGTTAGTGCTAGGACTAGTCGACCCGGTGTGAAGATAATATGACTGGGTGGGACATCATGCTACATGTCTGCGGCATGATGCCCCAGTGCTAGACATCACTATAAACTGTCACAGTGCAGACATCATAGCGATATGACTGAATAATTGTTAAAGCTATGATAAAAATCCATATCACAATCACACATACTATTTAATATTGGAATATGTATGCATTTCATAATATTCCACACATGGTACAATTTTATTCAAGATGTGATATTCACTTTTACATATTGGAAAATGTTATTTGGTGTTTGTTGTCACATTTTTGGACAATTTCCAATAAACATTGTATTCTGTAATGATATATCATTTACAATTATTCATAATCTATATGAAAGAGAAGTTGTCAAAACTACAGTAACTACAGCTAAGCATTGTGAAGTATTTCATTTTTACAACCAACCTGCTTCCATTTTAAAATCTTGTCACCTAATTTGTGACATTCTTTCAATTATTTTTGTAGATTCCACACAAATTCAATAAGCAATACCTAATTTAGTACAAATTGAATTTATACATCTTGATGCAAACTACCTAGGCATCTAACTATTAAAGTGAGAAGCATCCACTTAGTTTGCTGAGCTAAGCACATCATGTGATATTATAACAAATATATATTAGAATTGTTTCAAAAATTGTAATTATGAAACTAGCTAAGTAACTGGTCCCATGGTGTAACATAACAGATGCATCTGATGAGCAATTCCTAATATAACCTGAAAATAAGGGTGTTAATTGCATAATATCTATATAAATTTAAATATGGTAAATATGTAGAAGAATTTAACCTCAAACATATTCCAATTTAAATTTTTGTATCTATAGGCATGTACCAGAATGAAAATGGAAATATTAGCACCGAAAATTAAAAGAGTCAGTGAAATGAAACATTAATTGACTTACTGACAATAAAGAAAAAGTTTTGACTACTTGACTACTATTCCTTAAATTATACCTGAATATCTGTTATATGATAGTATAATGAAAATAGTTTGGTTTTTGGTTTTTGTGGAGTTTAATGCCCTTTTCAGCACATAACAGGCTATACATGGTGACCAGTAAATATGGTGGAGGAAGAAACCGAAAAGAACCACCAACCCATGGAAAGCTACTGCCAAACTTTCTCACATACCCACACTGCCTTTGTCAAGAGTTAAAGCCACACAGACAGGGTTGAACTTTGAATGACCTATAAAGGGAAGAGCCTACTCAGCCACCCAGAGCCCCGAATGAAAACGGACACTTGTATCGCAAATATCAGTCTGTTTTATTTTCCTTGCACATTACAAGATAGTTTTACTGATATACAAACCTAAGTAATTTTAGTCAATCCTAAATGAACAAGCTATAATGCCAAGAGAACCACATATACAAACTTTGCACTGTGTCTACATAAATCTTCATATTAAAACAAACAATATAAATTTTAAAATTTTAAAAATGTATAAGTTAGTTGTATTTGTATTTCTAGGAATGCAATATACTAAAAAAATGCATGTACAAGACAACAAAAGAAGAAAAATAAATTACCCTTACATTCCTTTGCCACTATTTGTACATATAATAACTTAATAGTATATGAAAATGCTTCTTTTCTTAAACAGAATTCATTTTAGAATTTAAAAAGTCTGTAAAATACATGGATATTTGCTTACTTATAATACTTAGCCTTCCAAACTAATAAGCAGTGTTTTGGCAATGGATACATTTGTCAAACTGATACATTATGTATTGTAAAAATGTATGGGTTCATTGAGCTGAATATTAGAAAATTACTGTGACGTAATTTGACATCAAATTGTTCATATAATTCTGGAATTTTACCTACTCTCAATAGGCACACTGACAAGAATTTATATAGAGCATTTAATAATATACACTGGGAATATATCACCTTGTGATCATTTCTTTTAGTAATGCTGTGTAATAACAAACAGTTAGGTAAATCATGTCACAAGGTAGCAAATGTATCAAGCCAAAAGTGCTGCAACAGAAATACTAATTAATAACAAACATACTAATTGACAACAAAAATACTAATTGCCAACAAAATTGAAACTAAAAACTAACTACTAATTGACAACAAAAATACTAATTGACAACAGATTACAGAAAATACTGATGATCTTATTCAATAATCAATTTGCACATTTTTTAAACAGTGACATTTGTAAATTTTAAGCTTGACTGAAGTAACATCCAGTGTCCCATGCCAAAATCAAAACTGTCTGGGAACATCCAAACAGTGTACCATGTCAAAAAACTCTCTGGGTACATTCAGACAGTATACCATGACAAAAAACTGCTCTGAAAGAACAAGTTGAACTACATCAGTCAGCCAATCTCTTTCACTCAGCATAAGAAACATCTGTATATTTTCATTCATATAAACAATTTACATCAACATCAAAATAACAAAGTTAGCCAAATGTATACAATGAATATAGAAACATGGCACTGTACTTTGACGCCAATATCCAACTCATAAAGTACAGAGTCAAAAAATCTAATGTTCTTTGTACTGTCCTATTTCAATGCATAATACATCAACTGTTTAGAAGAAGAGAAGGAAGAAGTTTTGTAGTAGCAGTATAGTTTCTGCCTAACTCCCAATCCAGCAGCTTATACCCCGACCCCAATCTCCACCCCATTTTTAAAATGGAAATCATCAAAGAGATCAATAAATGCACAAAACTTACTCATTTCATTCACAGATTTATACTTTCTAACTCATCTGTCACCAAGCAGTTCTAACACTGTCACCATGAAGATCATGGTTCAAACCAAACGGAAGTTTTCATTGTAAACAATGAGCCTATCCACAATCATTTTCCAGTTACTGGAGGAGTCCATTTTCAGAGAAGGGACGGATACATAGCCTACACATCCTGGTACATATAAGGTAAACATTATGTTGCCTGCATCCTATGTATGCAATGTCTAATTCTAATATTTTAAAATAAAATGGAATAAATAAATAAGCCCTTACATTTCAACATTATGGACAACAGAATTATCTGTAGTTTATGGAAGACTACATCACTCCTATAAAATTAGAAATCAGTGAATGTAATGAATAAATCTTGTTGATTTTTTTGTATCCTTAATGCTTTTCAGTTTTAAAATTGGTGGGGAGGGGGTACAAGCTGCTAGAGGGGTAGTAGTAACAACAGGAACATTAACCAAAGTAAATGTGTTGCTGTTTTGTTTTTAGCCATTTAAATAGGCATTTTTAGTCTTATTGGCAAGACTTCATTTACACCAATGCAGTTGCATGTAAATACACATATACATAGATACATAATAATGCATACATACATATACACACAGATGCAAATGTAGTTGTATGGATATGGATATACATACACACATGAATAGATACACAAATGCAAATTTAGTTGTGAAAGCATAGATAAATGATAGACAAATACTCTGATATATATCTAGTTGAATGTGTATAGACAGATGATAGATATATACATGTAACTGCAATGCCCATAGGTACATACATGTGTAGTTATATATATAGATTGATAGCTCATCACATACATAGATATATACAGGTTTTGCTTTCTGTTTTCACCGACCGTAATGACACTTTTATTATATCATGCTTCAGAAATGGCAGCAAAGTGCCTTTCTGAAAGATGCACTGGACGGATATCAAGCTCCCCATGCAGTTGTGTGTGTGTGTGTGTGTGTGTGTGTGTGTGTGTGTGTGTGTGTGTGTGTGTGTGTGTGTGTGTGTGTGTGTGCGATTTGGATTTTTAACATAGCTTTAAATAATTTTCAGTCATATCACTACAATATATGCAGTGTGGCAGTTTATAGTGATGTCTAGCACTGGAGTATCATGCCACAGACATGTATCATGATGACCCACCCACTCACATTATCCTGACACCAGGGCAACCATTCTTAACATTAACCTCTTAGTGCTGAGTGCCTAGCGAGACAGCTGTTAGCACCATTTTTATAAATCCTTGGTATGACTCAGCCGGGGTTCGAACCCAAGAACTCTTGCATCCAAGGCAGACTCCCATGTAGTTGAATATGCATAGATATTTTTAGAGAGAAAGATTCATCCATAAGTATACATGTAGCTGTATGTGTATAGATACATAGTTATTTCTATATAGAATTATATATCCATAAGTATACATGCAGTTTTATGTTTATAGATCAGTAGCTAGTTTAAGAATGATACATCTTTGAGTATACGTATAGTTGTATGTGTATAGATGAACAAATTATAAAAATTTTACTTTAAAAAAAAAAACCAACAGATTACAGCAGGTTAATAAAACTAAAATTCCCTGATTTCTCTATGAATTTTTGTGACTCAAGGCAAGATGTCACTATCCACATGTTTCATGTCCAATACCTGAATATAGACACATTTTCCACTTTAAACATACAAAACAAAAACATTGAGCCCATATTTGCTGATGCAACAGTCTAGATTTTAACACAATTTTAGTAAGTGTTTGTGTTAGCAAAGTAATATCCTAGGATAAGGCCATACCCACTTACTGAATATGTTATCTGACTGCTCCCCTGAGATTACTGTTGGAGAAATCATGTGTGTGTGTGTGAGAGATTTGGATTTTTAACATGGCTTTAACAATTTTTCAGTCATATCACTACAATGTCAGCAGTATGACAGTTTATAGTGATGTCTAGCTCTGGGACATGATGCCGCAGGTATGTGGAATCATGTCCCACCCAGTCACCTTATCCTGACACCAGGCTGACCAGTTCTAACACTAACGTCTTAATGCTGAGCATCCAGTGAGCTAGCTGTTCTTACTATTTTTATAAGTCTATGGTATGACTCATCTGGGGTTGGAACCCATGACCTTCCGCATCTGAGGCATAATGTCCTTAAAGTTGACCACTATCTTCCACACAGCCAACCCATACCATTTGTACATACATACTAGTACCACAAACCCAGCTCAAAATACAGAGAACAACAAACAGCAAACTTTCAGTAAAAGTACAGCAAAAATGAATCTGCTGGCAATTATTGGACCTAATCCATTAATATATAATTATCATCTAATCAGTTCATGTGTAATTATTTGACCAAACAGTTAATCAACTCATGTGTAATTATTTGACCAAACAATAATCAGCTCATGCACTCTCACTCAGTTTCATTATTAAGAATTGGGAAATAATTGTCTCTCTCAGTTTCTTAAGAATAGATGATTTTGAATTAATTGTCAGGAATCAAGTCTAGGGGAAATATTTAAAACATTTTGCAGTGAGCAACATCTGACAGGACACAATACATTTTCTTGCATTCTTCTTAATATTGAAATTTCCCTGACTAATGGTACAAATTTCCCTGACTAAGAGTACAAATTTCCCTCTAACGGTACAAGTTTCCCTGACTAACAGCACAAATTTCCATGTACCAAGACTTTTTATAAAATTTCCTGATGTTTCCCCAAATTTACTGAAAAATAAATTTCTCTGACCTACAGCTAACCTTAAAATATATACTTAAACTTCTGTTATGTTTTAGCAGGCAATTTCAACAGTATCTTCCAAGAAAGGGTGGCAACCTTTTCCCACTAATGACCTCTATTTTGGCACATAAAGCAAATTTGGTTTAAATGATTCACGAAGATCAATTCATGTGAAGGATATCATGGGAAAAATATAAAGTTTTTGTAAGAAGTGTTCTTTTTAACCTGGTGATTCAATGATGTAAAATAAAATATCATATGTAACTTGTAATACTGAAGATAAGACATTCAAGTAGTTGTTTTTTCCTCTCTAAAGAACGCATGGAGAGAGAGACAAATATTTATCAGTTTAAATAGTTTTAGGTGATGCTTCATCAAAATCAATATTCAGTATAATGTAACAGCCAGAAGCTAATGCAAGATGTCATACTGGGTCATTAGAGTGCAAACAATGTAGACATCTTTATTTTTATATTTCCATATTGAAATCAAAATAACAATACAATCCATTCAGAACTAGCAGCAGTAGAGCTGAACAGACCACTTGGCTGAAACCTTATTTATAAAAAATAAAGGTTCCTACAGGTGGCTGAAAAAAAAAAGGTCAATAACATAAACCGAACCTCCTAACTTTATTATTACCAAATAGTTTGAAAAATGGAAAATAAATCGTTTGGGTTAGCTCATTTCCGTTACTTTTTGTTGACGTATTTTTTTTCTTCAGATTTTTATGCGATTTCGTTTACTCGCGGGTTACTCAATTTTTTGTCGTTCAGCAGCTCTACTGCTGCTATGATTTTTATCCAAAAATTATATCAAGTCCGTTGCGATATCTTGACCTAGGATCGTCTAAATTTATCGTTACAAAACCAAATGGAGCAGCTTGTGCTTTTGAAAAGAAATTTTTAAATTTGTTCATGTCCATGTCGCCTGAACACCAAGTATAATAAATATTTTGCAGCGTATGATTATCTACGCCATTAAACACAACCAAAATATTGCAGTTGTCTCTGATTACTTTTGGAATTTGTGTATATCTCTGGGTAACATAAATCACATCTGTATTTTTATGTCTACCTCGTGAAAATATTCTAGCTGGATTTGATTGTTTGTCCAGCATAACATCATCATACACTACTAAATTAATAATGAATCCATCCAGATCATCTACAGATGGCGCTTCATCAATATCAGTAGTAAAGTCTATGACATTGTCTTCATGTAACGATTTTGCGTTTTCATTAAAATCTTTAAGTACTTCGTAACATCGCTGATCATCTACAGATAGCGCTACTAAATACAATTTATCCCACTTCAGCCATCGCATTATTAGATTAAGCAGTAATTGCGTCTTCCCACTTCCAGATGGACCTATTATAATCATTCTGATAGAATTCGGAAGCGCTGGATGGTGCTTTACTGGTTCTTGTTTTCGTGTCGCAGAAAAGTCAATTATATCCATATAAATAATAATATGAGTCTATATTGTGTTCGATGCAGAGCACCTACCGATACTACTGAATTAACGACAATAACAACAAGAAATAAAAGACGTGCACTTACAGGCAAGTGTGTGAAATGTGGTACCAAGAAATATAAATTTATTGCAACAAAGACAGGTGGGGGTGATATCGCTGCTTCGTTAGGAAAATTACCAGTAACTCCATGGGCTAAATATTCCGGTGAGAAACATTTACCCGGATATAATTATTGTGGTCCTGGAACTCGTCTTGATATCCGACTTGATGATCAAGAACAACCAAGACCCGGAGAGTATCCAGTAAATAAGATCGATCAAGCGTGTCACGTTCACGATGTCGCGTATAAAAGTAAGGATTTGCAACACCGACATCTTGCGGATGTGAAATTGATTCACGCGTTAAATGCTATACCTAATAAATCTCTCAGAGAAAAATTAGCTAGTTTTCTAGTAAAAACTGCTATGAAAGGTAAACTGGTGCTAGGGGCTGGCAATTAATTATATAACTATCATAATGGAATCTGTTTATTATTCCCCGAGAGGATTCTGGAGAGGTAAGGCAGCGATTAGTAAACTCGCCGAAGCAGCAAAAGTTTCACGTGATGTCGCTGCATCATGGTTAGCACGACAGGCAATATGGCAAATCTTCCTAAGTCCACCTAAAAAATTCATTACGCGCATTTTGATGTTAGTGTCCTAATGAAGTTCATCAAGCGGATATTTTGTTTTTACCACACGATACCATTAAAACACGTGGACGAAAATCACGCACGTACAAATACGCGTTAACTGTCGTTGACATTGCGAGTAGATATAAAGAAGCGGAGCCATTATCAACAAAGACAACATCTGAAGTTGCATCTGCGTTTGAACGCATTTATCAACGTGGTGGTCTACGATGGCCACGGTTATTACAAGTTGATCCCGGTAAAGAATTTCTTGGAGTAGTATCATCGTTGATGAAGAAACGTAACGTTAAAATCAGACGAGGACATACTGAAATTCATCGTGATCAGGCAATCGTTGAACGATTTAATAGAACACTTGCCGAGCGGTTATTCGGATATCAATATGCAAAGGAAATATCTACTGACCTTCAAAGATAGATCTCGTGAATGGGTTGCAAGATTACCGAGTGTGATAGCTGCGTTGAATAATGAAATTACTCGTGCAACTTCCATGAAACCTTCTAATGCGATCAAAAAAAAAAATATATATATACCAATACGACGTGAATCTTTCAACCGGTATTAGGTAATGTTGCAGTTAGATATTTATATGAACCTGGCGAACTTGAAGGTGGTAAAAAAAGAGCAACCGATCCTATCTGGAGCGTGACTACACATAAAATTTCTAGCGTGGTTAGATCCACTGGTAGACCTCCAATATACAGACTAGATTCTACAGCCCCTCAACGTGGATTTGTACGTGAACAATTGCAAATAATTCCTGCAGATACACAATTACCACCACGTTCAATTTTGTAAACGTCCAGAACCTCGACGTCGATTACACTCAAGACAGGTCAGCATTACATTTTGACGTGTGTGACCGAGATCACTATTAATTCTGTCTACGGTAAATTGTCTTGGATTATTATTCGAATACTGCCATGACATATTACAGTTGCAACTTGCGCAATGATTATTCTGTAGTTGTTTTAGTTTTATAATAAATTCAGTATCAATATCAAAGCCACGATTATTTTTTTTTGTCACACTTTTTATAGCTGACTTATTTTTTATTGATATCGACATTGTTAGCGATTTCTTCAGTTATTACGTAATCTACAATAACTCTACTCAGTTGCGATATTCTCCTGACCCTAGAAACTGCGAGATAGACTAAATTCGACCATTCGATCCGATCATCTATAATCCAGATATTTGTATCAGTTATAGTTAATCCTTGTGATGAGTGAATAGTTATAGCGTATCCTAACGTCCACGGTGATTTATTCATACTCAGCGCATTCTCAACGACATTAATATCGACTAAAATAATATCATTCAAGACAAGATTCTGTATTTCACCACCAGGAATTTCAACATCAATATTCTGTCGTCGATTATCCGCTGGGCGATAACATAATGGTACAGGTAGATCTGAAAATGTTTCTTTATGTAACGTAAATAATTTATTCTGTAGTTCATCACGAACTATCTTTCTACTCGCGACTATTAAATCAGCGGGATTCCATAAAGTCCAAAATTCATTCATAGAAGTCTCTGGAATTACTCCTCGCATTATCTCACATTGTACTCTGTCTGGCTGAAGTCTGATTAACCTTTTAAATTCCTTCAGCGGTTCATGGATAGCTCTATGGTCATCATGTATTTCTTCATAATAATCTACGTTATTCTTCAGCCATTCATGTGGAGACTGTCCAACAAAGGATGGTGGTTGACCATTATCGCCGCACATAATCACAGCAGTATTCTTTAGTAACAACCAATCAAGAAATGTTTTTAGTGTTTCTAACGACACCGTGCATATCTCGTCCCATATAATATATTTAGGTATATATTTTTCACCCATCCGCGATGGGGTCCATGTGTCTCCGCACCATCTAAAGAAACTATTATAAGTACACGATTTTACTCCTCGTTGCTTTATTTCTCTAGCAAGTTTGTGCGTCGGTGTTAAAACAATCATATCTGATGCATTATTTATAAATAAGTTAATCGCACGAGTTGTTTTACCTGAACCACCACACCCATTAAGATAAACAGTTTTATGTTTAGATACAGGATCATACACAGATGGTGCAGATGACTTTAATATTTGATTATTATTTTTGTAATATGTCTCCACAATTTCAACATCTGCAGATTCAGAATAACTAAGTATATTTTCTTGTTTTATTCTCCATGTTCCCCATTCACCATTACCGAGTTTTAATAAATCTTTATATTTTTAATGTACATAAAATGAATCCGTAGCGACTCTGACGGCGTAACGGGAAAATTTATTTATCATCGATAATAGATTTATAGAAACATATGCCAACATCGAAGATCTTAAATGAGTAAACTACGGTGACTCGCCATCAAGATAACTCACAATGGTACCTAGTTTCGTTCCATCTGATAAATAAGCATTACATCTGTTTATAAACGTATTTTTCTCAGTTGTATCAGCGATTATAAAATCTAGTTCAGCATCGTCCATAATCAATCTTGTACAATGTCGTTTATAATCGTATGAACAACCTTGAGTAAATTTACCGATTATCTTTCTACCAAGATCTTTTGCAAATTTCTCATCGTACTCGTTTCTGCATTTATTTATTTTAATAATATGATCTTCATCAATATCAGGGAATTCTTTTCTGGTATCATCGATATTAAATCTGTTCAGTTCTGGTAACCAAACTTGCTTCTGTGAATTATACGATATAATCGCTTCAGTTACTCTCAACGATATTAAAAATCCAACATCAAGCATATATCGCAATAGTACTATTGGAACCCAATATTTTTTCTGAAAAATGTCTTCCAAACCAAGCATAAGTAATCGGATGGAGATTTTCTGCAAACTCGAATGATTCTACATGAGCAAATCCTGTTAGATCAAACTCTGGTAATGGTCCGTTTATCGCAACCCTGGTCATCTCGTGTGATGGATGTCCGAATCTCTTAAAGTATTCAGAACATTCTCCGTATCCAAGAAAACTTCCAGGATAACACGCTACCATATCAACCGAGATAACATCACTATGGTTGTATTTGGTGTTCCATAATCCACCGTGACCATATTCTATACAACTTTTCTTGACATCTTCAAGAAATTCCGATCGTGTTGGTTTCCATAAATTTTTCTCCTGAGCGAAATGAGCCGCTACAGATGGAACTGTGAAACAATTATTTAATAATTGTCTAACTTTGACATCGTCTGAAGTATATTTCAGCGCAAGATGTTCCATTTCTACATTAAGAGATTCTGTACGGTAAATATCACCATTAGGCCGTACAAACTGATCGTAATGATCATATTCCGAACTCTGAAATAACCAAACGGATACAGGGTCGCTTTTGCTGATATTTTTAATAAAATCAAAGATGTCACCGTTATAAAATTTAACCGTTCTATCTCATGGAAATATTGTTACTGCTGAGGTCCATGCATGTGAATTATGATCAATAATATCTATCGGAGCTCCTCTTGATTTATATTTCGATTTATATAAAATCTCTCCTGTCAGCGTTTTTACTATTATTGGGAATTTTAATTTCTTTTCTAGCTCAGCGGCATCTTTGATAGACGCTCCGGTATCTTTAACGGACTCTGCCCATTTGTTTATTTTTTTACGTCTTAAATCAGTTAAACCATTACCACGTATCGCGTTTGTAAAGTGTTCTGTAACTCGTTCAGCTACACAGTTTATTCTTGATATTTTCATCGGTTTGAGATCCGCAACATTAGGTTTATCATTCAGCGGAAATATTCCATATACAGCTGCAGTTGCTGGATAACTTTGTATATAGTAAGGTTTGTCAACACCGGTTAGTATTCCGGGCTTAGATTTATTACTCAAAGAACAATATTACCCCCGGACTGCACACGGACTGGATCACGCTTGTCACGAATAATCCAAATATCTTCTTCTGTATTTACAATAAATTTTATTAGAATAAAATATTTTTGATTATCAAGGTGATTAATAATTACTTTTCCTCGTTTGTCATTCATCATATTAGTAACATTTCCAACTCTGAATGTTGACCATGCATGAGCAGCGCCATCGTCACGAAATTCCTTTTTTGCTTCACGAATACGTTCGGTTACATCCTCATCCGTTAATGCCAGATCTTGCATCGAAACACTAAATTTATATTCTGGTAGTCTGTCAAGATCGAATCTGGTTGCGTAGGGTTCAATCGCGGATAATTCTTCCATATTATAATTAAGGCAAGTATATATTTAATTGAACATTAATCTTTTTGTATATGATTCAACCAAATCAATGCCACTGGTTAAAAATCGGTTATACGTCTCCGTGTAACAGAACATGCGTGACTGAATACTGTAGTTATCATATGCAATGTGTCAGAAATGGAAGTCTAGGACCAATACCGTGTCTGAAATGCGGTGTTGGAGTAAGAGGAAAAACTCAATTGTGTCTAAAATGTGGCGGAAAAAAATACAGAGAACTAAAACGATATTATGACAAAAAAAAAATAACATTGACTCTCCTATAAAAACCGAAAAAGATTATTTGGCTAGATTTTCAAAAAAAATAATGATTTAAACAAATAGTATTATATATAAATGGAACAAAACGAATTTGTGTCACATCCAATCCTTACCAATTATGAAGCATCTCGTGATGGCGTGATTAGAAACTGCAGATTGAAAAAACCAGTAGGTAGTGTTACCAATACTGGTTATCTTGCGTTTAATACCAAAGGAAATAAAAATTATTTATCACATAGATTTACCTACGAGTGTTTTTTTGGAATAATCAAAGATGGGTATGTGGTTGACCACATCAACGGCAATAAACTTAATAACTCACTTGGAAATCTACGTATTATCACGCAAAGTGAAAACTGTAAGCTTGGAAACACTGGCGGCGCACGATTTGCAAGATCTGTTAAATCTTTAAATGCAGATGGTGAAGAAATTGTGTTCAAGTCAATTAATTCTGCTGCCAAATATTTTGACATAATACCACCTTCAGTAAAATGCGTTGCAGATAATATTACTAGATCAGCATATTCAATAAAATACGATCAGTGGATAGTATTTGAATATGTCTAACTCTCTATTCCTAACAAAAACAAATAGTTCAACTCTGTCAATTTTCCCAAGGATTTTGTTTAGCCATAATTACAGTCACTGACTCTGTCATTGGTCCACCTTCATCGTCGCTGCTCTCATCATTGACATAATCAGATAGCATAATCTTTCTTAATTGCATTACACGATTATCCACAATCTTTTTTCTTTCGTACTCGTGAGACAGTTCGGATTTAATATTTTCGATCGAACGTGCAAGAGGTGTAAATAGCTTTACTTGATTGTCGTTTACCATAGCTAGTGATTCAAGCATAGCTTGATAAATTAATTTTATAAATCTGTAGTTTGAAGGTAGTTTATATTTATTATCAAATTTTCTTTGTTGCAGTAATTCAAAATCGCACATAATTTTCTGAGGGTCGAGATTATCAGATATTTTTATTCCGTTATGTTTTAGTTTTTTAATAGCAGAAATAATATCATTAATGTTTTCTTGGTTCATTATATATATTTATTTTTTTATATTTAATATAAAAATAAACAAAAATATACAGCGCGGGGTGACATTCGGTCTACCATTCCATAGTTGTATCAGATAAACCTAATGAGGTTCCGAATCTTTGTTTAGACATTTACCCCCCAAGAGACCCCTAAATATCCGTAACCGAAACTTTAGAGGCTCAGAGGGGTTGTCTATACGTGTTATTAGTTTACCCCCGAAAGAATTCCTAAATATCCGTAACCGAAACTCTAGGAACTCAGAGGGTTGTTTATACACGTGTAGGTCTTATTTTAGTGACCAATCAGATTCTGTTTATTGCCTTACAAGAATTCCTAGATATCCGTAGCCGAAACTCTAAGAACTCAAAGGCTGATTGGTCTTTGTGACCTGGAATCTCATTAGATTTATTTTTAGTTTTGCGATTGTGTCTTTTGGAATGGCCCTTGTGTGGGGTACCCCTTTAGTGAAGTCACAAGGTCACGACCTCATATCACCCCGCTGTATATTTTTGATGAGATGATATGGTGATGATATGATGATGATGATATGATGAAATGCCGTCTTCACGCCAGCACACCAACCCATAACTATCAACCAATGGGTGATTCACAAAAGTGAATCCACCACGTGTTGACGTAGTGGATTGGTGTACTCTGAAGACGGGGGTGGCTGGAGCCCCCAATAAATTATAAATCTTGGCCTAAAATCGCCCCCCGCAGACAATTTGTCCTTCTTGGGTTTCGAACCATGACCCTCCGGATGAGAGTTTCTACGCGCTATCAACTGAGCTATCGGACCTTGTTATAAATACATATTGAAAAGTTAGTATGTGTTTACCAATAACCTTAACAATATGTCAGTCATATCGTTATTCCTAAAAACTACAATATTCTTAACAAAAACCACATTTTTCTGTCTAAAATGAGATTTTATAGTTTCCAAAAAATATATATTATAACACTGAGTCTATGCGTGGGCCGTAACAGCGGATATTGATTTAGTTATATAGCGGTTCTTAAAATACCTTTACGCAGCACAGCTGTTATGGAATAATCAATATGCAGCCAAAGTCTTCTAGATTTCATTGTGCACGGATTTTATGTAAACAAAGAATAATATTATAGACATCCGGATATTTTTTTTTGTATAATAAAAACGTATTATGATTTCACATACAGGTTTATATTTAGGACTTCATTTCTCGTGTCCAGAATTCTATTATTTTGGTCTGTAAGTTTAAAGTGTATTCTTGATAATAACGGATTATGAACTCGCAGGTACACGGGGTTAATTGGCTCTGATACAATTAACGAACCGGGAGGGATCAACGGATTAAAACTGAATAATATGTACCCTTGCTGAGCCTGGCTAGACTTAGAAAGATCTACCTGATAGCTACCTTCAATAACATCACATACCAGATTGATTGCAATTGTTGTTGTTATGTTTACAATGCCTGGTGATATATGACGTCCGGCACCAAAGGGATTGTTATTGTGTTTTAGTATAATCGGTGGTGGGGCTATTTTTCTCCACGAATCAATTACTCCCGGATAATATTCTTCAATAAGATCATTTAATGATTTCTTCATTTCAGCGTTATTTAAATCTGGTATAACAAATGTTTGTAAATCTTTATCTGTTATTTTATAACGATCAAGAAATACTTGCTTAGATTCTGGACCTGTGAAAATACTACCGGGTGTTGTAGCAGATTTTATAATACTTCGATTGGCGATGTATAAATCGAATAAGATCCCATTTAAGTGTTTTATTAACTCGATTATTTGCTGCTTGACATTATGATCATAATGTTGTGATAATGAAATAAGTAAATTTCTTAAATCATTAAACGTTTTATCGTATTCAGGTTTAAGATCATCTAAAAATTCTTTAAAAAATTTTTCATCAACAATATCTCGATGTCTCCCCTCTGGTGTAACGATAACATTGAATGCTGATCTATTTGTCTTGGGAATTCTTTTACCATCAAAATCGGTAAAGTAATATATATCGTCGTTGGGATCAAATTTAAATGTTACACGACTCCATGGATATTTTTCTCGATATTCTGGAATTTTAATGAATTTTTCTTCACTCGTTTTAAATTCATTTTTAGTTGGTTCTGAAACTCCATTATAAACAGGTGCGACTTCAGGCCATCCTAACACTGACCTGATCGAACTCTGATAAATATCTACGAGGTAATCAGGAGAATTTATTTCAATCGCCGCTGATAATGTTGGTTCATGAACAGTAATCGCTATTTTAGATTCTTTTCCTGTGATAAATTTAATTCTGCGTTGGAACTCATCATTAATCTGTTCTATTTGATAACTGCCCGTTGAAATTCCAACAACCTGCCAATCAGGTGTTCCATCTGGTTTATTTTTATTCGCAAATACCAGTGAATTATTTGGTTGTTGTCCACCAAACGGTTTTGACCTAATATTAGGCCAACTATAATAAACTCGTAATTGCGCTAATGCTATTTCCTTTGCTGGAATTGCAGTCGGAAAATTAACGCTAAATTCAGGATTGGTTGAACTTAATGATATCATAGTAGTTTTTTGACGGCGTTGTATTAGCCACGATCTGCTGAAGTAATTGCGACTCTGACATTATTATTATCGTTATTATTTAATTCTCCATCTTTCCGTTATTATCACTAGCGATTATGAACGCTTCATCGTAGGTTTTCATTATCGTTACGAACTCCTCATCGGATATTTTACCATCACTGAGATACGCTGAAATATACGAGCATAATTTAGTGTATGCGGCTGTTGCTGTGTGCAATTTCATCACGTACTCGTTTAGTTTATCATTCGTACACGTAGATATTTTTTAGAGATAATACTGAAAATACCTGCGCATGTTGTTGCCGTTGAAACTATAATCGTTACAACTGCAGGCGCTGTCATCGTTATTGTTGATAGTAATAATCCAGTTCCAGCAATAACAGCAGAAACCGAGTATACCATTATATCAATAACGACCATACGACGACGATATTTTTTTTACCTTTATCGTGTAATCGTCGATGATATTTTTTAGTTTAGTTTGACACTCACATACTTGAGCGTATCTGTGACGTTGAACGTCGATAAATGATTCTTGATTCATTATACTTATCTGGGTAACTAACTGAGGAGTTTCGGCTACAAACTCAATACACCACCAATAATCTGCTGTGGTTAACTTTTTATCATCCGCTATCAGCATAAACGTTTCTTCAGCATCTTTGTTTAACACTATAGACACAGTTCCAGAAAAACTATCGGTTGAATGACGCCATGTAAATGTGGTAAATATAGTAAATTTTGCACTACTAAATACAGATAATCTGTATACACCAGTGACCTCTGCGGTATGTTTAAGGGTGTTATTTTCCGGTGTCCATGTTGCTTTTCCTGATGCGACTGTGTACACGATATTAATGATCTGCTTGTGAGGAATTTCAACGAGATTAGTTTTTTGAATAATATTAGGAATACCACTAATGATATCGTTGAGTCTTGCGTTAATGTCAGCGAGATTAATAATAACAGTTGGTGGAGTTCCAAAAAATTCGTTAATATTTATGTTTACATTTCTACGAAAATTTAGAAATGTTTGCATATGACTATTATATTCAGTTCTAAATGCAGTAATTCCATCATTAATTGTCGTTAATGAAGTAGTTATTGGAATTTCCCTATCGTCGACGTATTTCTTCGTTGCAGCGTCGAAATCTGTTTCTGGTGTTCTGAGATTATTAATACCATTATTATTCATGTCGAGAAATGCACGCATTATACCACCACGCACTGACACGTATTTGGATTCTTGATCATCGACGTATTTTTTGTTGCTGCGTCTGTATCTGCGATTGGATCTCCAAGATACGTAATTTTTCTTCCTGACATAATAATGTTACCGGTAAATACATCACCAGTTTTCTTAACATAATCGTTAACCGATTTACCGGAATCCTGTATTTTACCCTGATCAGTAAAAGTAACGATATTATTAACAACCGCATTTGGAATTCGTATAAGTACATCTAGTAGTTGTATA
>JAECUM010031228.1:0-23237 GCA_016617855.1 Megalonaias nervosa
CCCCTCAGATTCCCTCTTTTCTTGACAACTGTCAACAGTCTTGAAAAATATTTGAAATTTTTCTTCACTAGGAGATCCAGGACAAACAACAATGTCCTTATCTCAATCTGTGAGCTTTATTTTAATGAGGGAATGCAGTGGTAACAGGAATTTCATGCTAAATGAATATATTTCATAATGAGATAATACTACCCAAAAGGAATTTCATGAAACATGCTGAAAAAATATATGGTATGTAATTAAATACATTCATTACATCATTGTTGTCATCCAAATTATTTTAAGCCTAAAGAACTTTGGTTAATATTAAAATAGTTCCAGTACTAAATATCCATATTTGTATATTAATGCAAAATTTAACATCGACTTCCACTCAGCCAATATGAAGAATAAAGCTTCATAACATTGTAACATTGATGCTTAATTACCATCTTATAATTATATCATGTATGATGCTTAATTACCATTTTATAATTATATCATGTACAAGTACAGTTGTTTTGTTGCTTTCATTATCACTTGTAACAAATTATTGGCTATATCATGCCGAGGAAGCCAAGTGCCACTCCCAAGGACAGCTAACCAGTGATGGTCTGGGAGGATATTGAACCTGGGACCCATGTATTACAAGTCCTGTGCTACATCTCAGTTACCATGACAAGTATAGTATTCCCACACTATAATTCTGTTCATATGAAACATAAAAATGGACCACCTTATACGTGAGGTCACCTTATAGTGAGGTATTTTATTATAAGATTACTATTATATAATTAAATGGGTTCTAGGACCATACCTGCTTTATAAAAGAGAATGCCTTATTCTGAGGTATCTATGAGTGAGGGAATACTGTATTTGTTTCAGAAGATAAATTTTACAATATTGTCCATTTTTTGCATCATCTGACCTGAACAAAAATACAACAATAGCTTGTAAAAAAAATGTTCTCAGAATATGTAATAACTGTTATGTTTGCTGGACATTAATGTGTACCATACCCTAAGTTTTGTACCTAAATACCTAAAGGTTGTTTTATCACTGTATGGACATGGAACACCTCACAAACTACCTGGAAATAATGGTTGCACAAGTTTCCATGTTCTGTTGTATAAATAAACACAACCATATTTACAAAGCAATAGTGCCTTTACATTTATAAACTCTGAAGACCAAGACTGAAGGATAAGCCTAACAAGGAAAGAAAAAACTGACAGACAAATACAAGATATCTTTCCAAAAATGAAATGCAATATATATGTGAAAAAATATTTAAAAATGTTTGATTGGCCTCATTTTAACTAAGATAAATGTTTGTATATTTAGAAATTTAAACTTATAAGTGTTTTGATATATATAACATTGTGCAAATATGTAAAAGTTTAAAGAAAAATATACTGAACAAAATACGAACGTTTCAAGGTAAAATGTACATCACTTTTAAATAGCATAAACACTCATATATACATTGGGTCCAACTGCAATCAAGCTAGACTTTAATCTGCCATGGCCTGATGATTCAGCAGATCAGGTTCCAGAGTTTGTGTACTGGTTAGTCTCAACAAACTATATAGATCCAAATCAATCTGTGCTGGCAGATCTGGGTCTATGTAGCTTGCAGTTGGATAAGACTTATACATTGGTATATATTTTAATGTTACCACAAGGGTTCAGTGGAACTCTGTCTCACTTATGACCAATGCAATTTATACTTTATCTAACTTGAACACAAAACCTGAACCTGAATCTTTACATTTACAAATTGATACCTATGTTTCTCCTAACTGTCACAAGTGAGAAAGGAGACCCAAGTGGACAAAAGATCACTCATATGACTGACATCTGCCTAATAACCAATGCAAGAGTAGCCAGCCATGACATTTGCGTCAGCATGATGCTACTTTTACAAATTTCTTCCGATGCTGTTAATTGCATATGTTATGAACATGTCTTTATGAAGGTTTCTCTTTGGCATATGAGCGTCTCTTTGGCACATGATCAGTATTTGCTTTATACTGAAAGGCCTCTATGCCATGATGACTTCTGTCAAATTGGGTCAAATTCTGTTGAGTGGTTTTCGATAAGTAATTTAAAGGTTTTACTATTTTTTTGCATAATGTTGGCAATATTAGATAGTGGATTAGGATAATTTGCATAAATCTGAAAGTCATTTAAGCCAGGATGCTTTCTGTTAAATTTGGTCAAATTCTGAATAGTAGTCAAAAAGTCATTTGGATGTGTTTCTATTTTTAGTAATGATGGCCATATTTGTTGTAAAAGATTCATCATTTTAAAAACTAGAATCCCTTCATGCCAAAATCAATATTGTCATATTAAGTCAATTTCGGCTTATTAGCTGTAGAGAAAACGTTTGTTGAAAGGTTATTCTATTTTTGGCCATAGTGTCCAAATTTGATGGAAGATGAGCATCATTTGCTGAAACAATAAACTCTTCATGACATGGTACCCTGTAGCTAATTTTGATGAAATTTGTCCTGTAGTTTCAGAGAAATAGTTGAAATTAACAACTGTGGATGAATGACAGAGACGGATGGGTGATATATGATGAATGCAAGATAATGCCATAAACTCACCTGGCCTTACAGTCAGGTGAACTAAAAAACAAACAAAAAACCCCCAACTATTTAAATATTGGATCCAAGTACAATGTTTGTGCCAAGATATTTCATTTACTATGGGGTCTGATCTCACCTTAGATCAAATTACAAGTTTTTACATATTTTTTGTATAAATATCATAAAGAACCTGTACTTCTTGTTCCGTGATTCTAAAACACAAACTCTAAATAAATTACAAGCACTTAGAAATCCCAATTATAAATTATTTGTTTAATTATGGCATTTAAGGCTAATGATCTGACAGCATGTTTTACCGATTTTAATCTGCAACCACAAAAAGAATTAACAGTTGTTCTTTTTTTTGTATGCTTTATGAAAATTCCATTCAATAAAGCTTTGATAACAAATGCACCTCTGTGTGGTACTAAACCAATGACTACCCAAGTCCAAAGTACCTGTATTACACTGTAACTCTAGACCACAAAACCACTGATGCTTGCATTAAGCAGGTAAACAAATTCTCATTGTGAGCACAGGTACTGCACACTGTGTTGGTATCTTATACTTACGTTGTACATTTTTGTACTATATATGCAGTGTAGAATTACCTTAACATTACATTCAAATTTACAACAACTTTAATTTATACATGGGCCCATAAAACATGGATCAGATCCATACTAACAATGGTCTTGATGGAATCAAAGTATAGACAACAAACCTTAAACAAATATTGTTTTAAGAAGAGTTCTTTATATTTACAAAAATAACTGGAGTGGTAATAATAATAACAGATGTAATCTTTTCATGTTTATCCCATTCCAATCAACAATGATTATGTAAGTTGTATATGTGTGTGCCTTTTTAAATATTCACAAACAAGAGGCAGGAAGGCTAAAAATAGCAAAACTAGGCCAGTGATCAGGGATCCACTGAGGCTGCCAAGCGGGGTCAAGGGGCAAGATCCTGGTGATGGACCTAAGTGGGCAAAGCCTTTCAACAATTTTAAAGTCCAAATCAGTTTTTCCAGAGAATCATTTAGCATTCTCACCTCTTGTTCTGTAATAACTTAAAATCACTGCAGAAAATGCACAAAACTTTCCCTGGAATATTTCCTTTTTGAATGTATTCACTGAGATGGTGCTATAACATCTCAAGAGTTTTCACTGGTAATTTAACTTGATGCTCTAACCAGTTCTACCTAAGTTTACTTATTATGTTCTTTTTATTTCTTTCAATTCAAGATCTTTCTTGTCAAGTATTTTCACCATTTTCACACCATAATCAATCCGCATTTTGTCCTTATTTAATCCTTACCACCAAAACTGCCAACAATGCATCATGACATGTTAAATATATGTAACAACCAATTTAATGATATTATCCAATCAAATGATTTTTCAGAAAAGAAATACTTGGCAATTATTAAGTCTTATTCAACCGTACCATTCTGAGTGCTTCTGCTAATCAAAAGTCATTTTATATTTTTTTGTAACTTAGTAAACACAGATAAAGGTTTTACTAGTAAGCACCAATAATTTATGACTGTATTCCTTATGTACCCATAACTCCCCCAACCCCCACCCTGCCTGACCCCACAATTATTACATCAAATTTACACCAATTTCAGAAAGCTATCTATCAGCAGAGAAAAAAGTGATATCCGCTAAAATGCAGAACTCTTCATGTCTGTATATTTCATATATCACTAATAAATTTAACAAACCAGTCAAGCCACCTTCTTATAGGATAACAGAGCTAATTTCTCAGTGATATGATGTGTATACATACAAAATATTTTTCATTAAAACTCATATGTATGTAAACAAGACAAGAAGATACATTCTTTAGCAGTTAGTATCATAATGAAACCATGGTTATAAAAAAATTAATTTTTTACATGAAAGATTGTTTACATTACTGTGTTTTTCAGTAGGAAATGTGACGCTTTCTCATTTTCTGATAAATATCTCTTTTTCTTTTTTTATCCAATTTTCATACAATGAACAATCCTAAAATCTAGTTGCTCCTGAAAGGTCTATTTTGCATGTCTGTTAGGTTTAACAAAGTGGGCCCCATCATGCTGACATGCACAAATATCACTGCAAACTCTATGATGATTACTCTGGCCGACTACAACTCTTTGCTGATCTCTTACTCTGGCCGACTACAACTCTATGCTGATCTCTTACTCTGGCCGACTACAACCACCTCTTCGTTAATATTTGGAGCATTTTGCAGGGAGAGGTATTTCGTCAGATTCACATTCACAGTCTTCAAGTTCTCCAGGTACTTAATACTGTGGTTGTCTTCAGCAGCCTCATGTTCTGGAAATGACAAACAAGAACTCTCAGAAGACAGTATTGCTCACCTGTTCATCAGTACCAACAGGCAACACTAAACAAAAACAAATTGTTCCAATTTCTAAGTAATTATTGCAAGCCATGCAATACACATTTTAGCATTTTTTTTAAATAATACATTTTTAGCCTTATAAAACCTTGACAATGTCATAGCTTACCCTCTGGGGAAACAATGAACTCTCTGCTACAAAAGTTAGAACTGTCCAAACCCTAAACAATTTGTGTATTCAAGAATGGAATGCAAAAGTCACTACTTTGTCCAAGAGCAAGAATTCAATTTTAATCAGAATCTGAATCTTAAAAAATAAATATTATCTCTGCATCAAACCACATATGCATTGTTCCTCAAATTTTCAATGAGTAATTACAGACTCCCAGTAGAGGATGGGTGTTGGGATAATATACCACAACATGACAGTGTAATCTTTGTGAGAAAAATGCATTGGTGATGAATACCACCATTTGTTCATCTATTTATTCTTTCCATGTGAAAGATCTCAACTTGTAAAACCTAATTTTAAATCAGACCAAATGTTCTGAAATTTAAGAACTGCTTTCAATGGGAGATATTTCTAAACTTGCAAAATTATCCAATGAAGAAATCTGCAAAACTGATAGTAGAGTGTCAGCGATATCTCACGAGTTAAAAACAGTTTTTCTGTCCTTCCAATTTATTCAAGTCAATTTTGTTAAAAAAATAACATAATGCTAAAGATGATAAAATATTTTATTCTTTTTTCAAAACAAATTTATTACTATTCTGTTTTAGTTATGTAACTCCAACTGAAAGATTGTAAAATTTAAATTAAGGAATATTGACGTGAATGATGCATGAGAAGTTACTCCATGTCCTTGTCTTCAAATACTAGATATAAATGTTTTTACGTATATGCGCTACATATTCAACATATTCATAACACAACTGGACACCACTTATACAATCTTTGCCTTATCATACTGCTGCCTGCATGTTGTCTAACATTTATATCAAGCAAGAAGTCAAAGTGGACCTGATGCTGCTCGCCTGGTTTACCTAACTTGACAGTTGACCATTTCACTAGGCAGGCTTATGTAGTATTGCTGGAACACAACCTAAGAAAACCATCTACCAAACTTTGTATCATGCAGATTTTACTTATTTTACTAAAATCTGATAAAAAATTCTTTCAAAAGATAAAGCAAAATGAATATGCAAAAAAATTAACATGCACAGTATCTTGTTCATAATCAAAGCCACCAAACATCTTTAAAAGTTAAGTTTATGCATGAAGCTTTGATTTGTGGTCAAGAGTCACATGGCATTCACATGTACTGAAGTTATAATTTACAGGGTTTGTCTTTAGCTTAAGGCTGTGGATTTCTTTACATGTGTTAATTAAATCTGAAAGCGTTTCATTATGCTATTTCCTGAGATTTGAACCAATCATTTGATGTGGCACAACATGTTCCTATCAGTCCAACACCAACTTCAATAAAGACAATCATTTTCACTAACTTATTAATAGGCAGAACAGTAATATATCCACCAATCAGAGCATCCATCTCTCATCATGATGTTGGCTCCCATGACACCTCATCTGACTTATTTGCACAAGATGTTTGAAATGCTGGAATCTCCAGAGAAAATCATGAAGTTATCAGAAAAAAATAAAATTTGAGTACAAGTGATTGACAAGGATATAATAAGTAAGTTTTTGTAAGGCTGGCTTTAAATTTGTGTGAACATTTCATTTTGCAAGAAGGAACTATGTGAGTAAAACCTGGACATGATTTTTATGAAATGTTATTAGCCAAGACAATTGCTTTGTGACCCATATTGCAAATATATTAACCATGGAAGCAGAACTTCATAGTGTTGGAGGAACACATAAACTCAACTAAAAAATGTGCCAGGTTAAAGCAAGTAAGTCAAGCTAACAGACAGTCAAAGTGTTTAAGCAGTACAAAAGATGATAGTGGTGTGGAAAAAATAAGGTTAATTTTTCCATTTCATTTTATCCCATAACTACTGACTTTGTTCTTTCAAATCCACTCAACAGACAGCAAATAGTTCATGTTCAATCCATTCTAAAAACATAACAAACATTTGGATGGATAAATGCAAGTGAATTATAGAAAGCCGGTGTCCATTTAGACTTGTTAAAAGCTGATAGTTTAGATTTACTAGTTTTAATAAGAAATTTTGTTCTTTTTTATAAAAGCAAATAGTCCAAAGGGTCAAAAGGGAGCCCAAAAAGGTTTTCCTGACACATATAAAATGCTGAAAAATATTTACAAATGGGCAGGTGAAGATTCCCTAAGACTGCTCTGCCATGGACCTTCAAGGGCTCCTCTGACTACTGTAGCTGTCCTTTTTTCATAGATTTCTGCTCTAACCTGTGTGTATTTCAAGTCTGATCAAAATCTGATAAGAAAAATAGCTTCCAGAGTGGTAACAATCTCAACTAATCTGATGTATGATCACCTCATTTGTCTGTATCTTGCTCTTTACTGGTCTCACCCAAGATCTTGTTGACATAAGTATGTATTCCAAGACTGATCAAAACTAGATCAAAGCTATGACCTCCATAGTGGTAACAAGCTCAGTCAATCAGATGCAATATCACCTCATTAGTATGCATGGAACTCATTCATTGTCAAGCTAACTGGAGATCTTGATTTAAAGATATATTCAAGGTCTGATCAAAACTGGATAAAACCCCACATGGCATTCTGAGTGGTAACTAGCTCAGCTGCATGACTGCCCTATAAATTTGCTTAGATCTTGCTCATTAATTAATCTTCATGACACAAGCTCATATGCCAAATCTGATCAAAACTGGATCAGAAATATGGCTTCCAAAGCGATAACAACCTCAGCCAATCAGATGCAAGATCACCTCATTAATACAAAATACAATTATTTCATGCATTATCAAACACATCAGATATCTTGCTGATATATATATATATATATATATATATATATATATATATATATATATATATATATATATATATATATGTATATATATATATATAGGCAATACATGGTGGCCAGTATATCTAGATAAGGGAATAACCCAGGAGAACCCCGAGAAGAACCACCAACCCATGGGAAGCTACTGGAAAATTTGGAAAGAAAAAGAAATAAATAAGGTAAGGAAATAATAAGGTAAATAATGAGCTATTTAACATACGGATGTGAAATTAAAATGTATACTTTCTTCCTACAAGCTGCAAACAAAACATAATGTCTACACACAGAAAACTTAAACATTAAACTTTAATTTCAAACTATTCCCATAACATGCTATTTAATACACATCATTGGAATTTAAATGTAAGATTCCTTAATATTAGCCCTAAAGAAACCCTTACACACAATCTTTGACCTGCCATATGCATCCATTCAGGTTTATGATGTACGGTTCTTAGCATAAGTTCCCTGTAGTTCATACAGGTAACTATAAATGAACCCCAACAAATTATAAATGTATCCATGGAATACAAATACACCACAACAGTGTTGAAAATGACCAAAATTCCAAGATGTGGCAGACAGATGTTGGAAAGATGGACAAGGGTAATACTATAAACCCCCATCACAATCGCAGTGGAGCATAAAAAGTCCCCAACTGCCATAATCAAGGTGTAGCACAGAAAAGTCTCCAACTACCACAATTGTGGTGAAGCACAGAAAAGTCCCCAATTGTGAGTAAAGGACATTTTCATTAAATTTGATTGTTTGCATATCATAAACATTCTGTGCTGGGAAGACAGATTTATGATGCCAGAGCTATTGGTGATGGGTGCATTGCAAGGGGAACTGCTAAGTACAACTTTGCTCAGTGCAAAGGGCCCTGCTAACTACAATTTTGTTTAGGAGAGACGTAAACTAGAGCACTTGTCGTGAGAAAAATGCTCTGAATGATGATGTAAATTGCTGGAAATTTAATTCATTCAATGTCAAATCAATATAAAGCTGTATACCAAATCTGGTTGAAATCCAACAAAACTTAGTAAAGCAATACTACAGAAACCAATGTCATAAGGACAGGCAATCAGGACAGTTACTCTCCTAACTGATAATGTGGATTGCTGGAAATTAAATTCACTTCATCTCATCAATGTAAAGTTAAGCTGGCTAAAATCCAACAATTCTTGGTAAAGTAAAATCAGGAGGAAAGATAACTGGGTGGGTAGGTGGGGAGACTATAAACAGAGTCTTAGAAATCAAATAAATTCAAGATCTTATCAATGTAATTATGCATGCTAAATCTGGTTTAAATGAACAATTCCACAGTTATGTTATGCTGCAGAAAGTTAGGAGGGTGGAAAATCAGGGGCCATAACTCTAATAAATGATGTAATGGAATGCTAAAAACTAAAACTTACTTAAACTTTCATCAATATAAAGCTACATGCCAAATTTGGCTGAAATCCAAAACCAATGATAAATTAATGCTGCAAAAACTTCCTCAAAAACGTCATGAAATGCTGGAAATCACATCATTCAATGTCTCATTGACATAAAATCACAGACCCAATTTGGCTGAAATCCAAATAAAGATGTGCTGTTGAAAGCAAAAGTCTAATGGATGGGCAATCAGGTAGCATAACACGTTTAAATGATGTCATGAAATGCTGGAAATCAAAACTCATTCAAGGTTTCATCAATATAAAGACACATGCCAAATATGGCTGAAACCTAACAATTCAAGGTCAAGTTATGTTGCTGAATCCAAAGCGATGAGGATAGGCCATCAAGGGGCACAACTCCTGTAAATGATGTCACAAAACAATCGAAATCACAATCAATCAAGATCTCATCAATACAGAGGCGCAGAAAAAAAACTGGTCGAAATTGCTGCTGAAACAAACATTAGAAGAATGTGCAATCAGGGGCACTAAATTATGAGATAAAAGGTTGGAAACTGAACTTGTTTGACATTTCATCATCATTAAGTCACCTATGAAATTAGACTACAACCCAACAATTCCCAATCAAGTTATACAGACTTATGGACAGATAGATGTGATCATCACAAGTCTCTGTTGACTTTGCCAAATGGAGCATTACTAAATGAAGTACAGAAACAATGAGTATGGAAAATATGTAACTTTCATGAAAGCCTCTGCATTCTGGTCAATTTGATACTGAAAGGGAGATAACTCTTACAAAGTAACAATTCACTGCATATAGTGCACAAATGAAAATTACACACAAAAAAATCAAAATTTAAATTAAAAGTGCCATTCATGAAACCTAAAGTGAATTTAATCTCCTGCATTACACATGATCAATTATGGACCTATTCAAACAATATAATACCACATCATGTACTTTGAAATTAAGAGAATTATATATGACTAAACTTGAAAATGTATCAAGATGGAGGCCAGATGTCCTGTATACCAACATATACGAAGCTGACCTGCTGGGTTTCATTGATATAGCTTGACTTTCTTCATCATACACTGGATTTGCAATTAGCTTCTGTGATTCCTATCTGTATTGTTCAAACTAGTGCTAGGGGTTATTCCAGCATTAAATGGAGACAGGGGTAAGAAAAGTTGCCTTTCCAAGGATTCCACCTGTTATCAAACTTTAATTGGACTGGTCAACATGGTACAGTCATAACAGTCTGGAACTCTGTATTACCTTTGCTTAATTTCAAATAAGTGCATTCCAACATCCAACTGTAAACCAGACCTAACTTATTAAAACTAACTCCGTGTAAACTCAGAGGCTGTAATGACTCCACTTGATCTTGTTCAAAATCTACTGGGTCTGTCGTTTCTCAGAATGTATCAACTCCTGTTATTCCAATCTGTAATGTTACAAACGTCGTTGAATTATTTAAAATGTTTAAACTGAGATGCCACACTTACCCAGTTTGATCTTGTTTACCATCTCCTGTAGTTGTAGTTTCTGTGCATGTGTTAGCTCCTGTAATTCCAGACTGTGTTGTTTCCTCATTTGATCCAGCTTCTGCTGGTGTTCCTGCTTACTTTTCTCCATCTCCTGCTCTGTAGGATAAATAAAGGACATGGGTAAAATGTTAGCTTTCTAAGTTATTAAAACTGATCTTGATACCCACTTTGATAATGACCTTATCAAATGGTATCAAAAACTTGCTGCCTAGACTAAATACAGGAAAGCAAATCACTTTAATATCAGGTAACAAAGTTAAGAAATGCATATCAAATTCCTTCTCCCCATCTAAATGTTTTACAGGTTTCTTGCCTCTATCCATAAGGAAATGAATCGTATCATCTTATCATCCCTTCTTTACCATCCAATGCCCACTGGTTTCGGATTAAACCCCACAAATACCTGGGTAGGAAATCTATGCTACCACATTTTAATTCAGGTGTGAAAATGAAATTGTTAAAGGCTAATTTAGAACTGTACTGTCACATCATTTGAAGAATTACTTTTGACTATCCATATTAAAATTACTTTGTAGATTCTCCAGTTCTCCTCCTACATTACACAAAGTGACATGGTTTCCATTACTACTATAAATAGTTACCAGTACATGTACTTCAAATAACTGAATTAAAAGGCATGATTTTCACAATAAATTAATAAAAAAATGAACCTTCATGAAACTGTTCTCAATATCATCATTTTTATGAATCAATATTGCAGTGAGAAATAAAAATCATGAATCAAATAATGGGTAAAGAAACAGCAGTAGTGATACTTTCTATTATACGGAAAACAAGGGTTCCTGAGAATATTATGTCTCATCAGTGTATCATCCTTCTGCATCATCTTGTAAGATACTTCCACTGTACAAGAGATAATGAAAAAAACGATCTGAATATTAGTGTATTGTACAACAAAGTTCTTTATTTGTGAATAGAATGTCAGTGCATCCCCTCAATGAAGTCCTATTGCATGTCCACAAACTTCCTCAGTCTGACAACACAATTAAATGCCATTTTGTATTCACTTTTTGGAATGTTGTTCAAACAATGGAGAACTAAAGTTGGCAGCTTTCAAACTGTCTGTCCTCATTAAATCTTTGATAATGGAACTCAGCCAAAAATCACTGTAACTAATTCTGGGATTTATAGAGATTTTGTCAAAGTTTAAATGCTGTACTCCCTTAGGACATCTGTCATGATGGCAGATTTATGTGCCAGTATGCTGTCATGGAGCAGACAAATACTTCAGGTAGCAGTGTGTGGACAGGTGGTTCTCTGTGTTCCACAACTTTTGGCGTAACTCTGGAGGCATAAATATATCCAGTCACAATAGCAGTCAGTCAGAGGTACCTAGATGACCAGATCTTTTGCATAGAAAAATAATGGACATATAACTCTCTTGACAGTCTTACTTCATCAAGACATTTGTGGTCTCTGTTCATTTTTTCAGTCCAGAGTTTTATAATTTCTCTAGATGGCAGGAGATGGACACCATTTTAGTAACAATACAAATCATGATTTCTGGAGGCTGGATTTGAAAAGGAACTCCTGCCCTAAGTCAAGTGAGGCTCCCACATTTAATGATATGTAACCTCATATAATTGGCAGCTAGGACTGTTTGTCTTTTCCTGTAGATGATGCTTTGGTTGCCAAAAGCACAAAAGAATCATTTGCAATGGTTCCAGGAACAGGCGGCAAAGAACAATGAGAAGAGCTACTACACTGAGGAGATTCAATAGTTGAAGGAATTCCTGCACTGTCATGTGACTGTGAAATGGTGGAAATGATTTTCAAGACACATTTCTGAAGAAAACCCCCCAAATTTTGTTCACATATGTTATGAACTGCATACCCAATTGGGTGAAATGTTGAAACTGGACAATATTGGAATTGTCCTTGTTGATAGGAAATTCAAGGAGTGAGTGAAACCAGTAAATTCATGTCTGGTCTTGGAATGTAATTCATCTGGTATTTATGCTGTTATACTGTCCAGTTAGTGAGAAACTACTCTGTCAAAAATTCTTGTGAAGACCCAGGAAATGATGTTGAAACCAAAGGGAAGTGCCCTGAATTGGTATACTGTACCCCTGAAAGCAAACATCAGGAATTTCCTTTAGGAATTATGTATTAGAACAAGGAGGCATGCATCTTGCAGATCTAAACAGATTGTGAAATCTCCCTTATGAATGGCATTTAGAACCACTTTCAGCACCTCCATTCTGAACCATGCGGCCTGTATGAAAACGTTGAGATAGCTCAGATATATGACTGGCTGATGGATGCCATTGGCCTCTGGCACCAGTTACAGCCCAGTGATTTTGCATTTTGAACAATCTTGTAAGAATGTCTATTTTCTGGTGCACAACATTGGCTCTGGATGGATCTTTTGGGACATCTGCAGATGATGGGGTCTTAAGCGATAGGAGAGGAGAATGAATGTGAAATGGAGACCAGTTTCCATTTTGGGTGTACCCTAGTGGGGACCTTCCTGTTTCTCTGCTCCAGTTCAGGAAAGATACTGAGGTCTCTAATGCTAGGCCTCTGCAAGATTTATTTCCCTGGAGGAGTTGTGCTTGCAGACTTTTTCTACATGAGGTAGATGGAACTGGACAGCAAAACAACTCTTTCATCTCTTTCTACTAGCTGCAGATTCAATGACACTGCCATGAGATTGGTAGGCATGCATTGTGCTAAAATGTTCAGTACTCATGCCATCTGTGAAACTGATTCCTGAACATGGCTAGCAGGCATAATAGTAAGCAAAGCTCCGCTTGCTGGAAGATTGCCATGGATACAAGCATAGAGCCTGTTGTAATGATGTTCTGGACTAACTGCTATGTGTCAATGAAATGTTTTCAGTACATCCATACTAATCAGGGTTTTAACTTTCCCAGGACTGCTATGTCTTTCAATGTCTGGGATTGCAGTCATTGCTGTCTACTGAAACTTGGATCTTCTTGTTGCATCTCTAAACAATGCAGTGAGTCGGCCACTCTACCAAACTGCGGTGAATGTTTAAGTGTGGGAAAGTCTTTTTAAACAAAGAGATCAACAGATGCTGGGACTCTACATCAGTGCTGATGGAGGCGGAGGTAAGCAAAATTCAGGCTGTGTGTAAAACATTGGCAGTAAAGTCCACCTAATTTCTCTTGCACTGGTGAGTAATTTGCTTACAAAGTTTCCACCCCAAGAAATTGGTTTACTGAGACAGACAGACATGTTCCTATACTGTTAATGGTTAACTTGATTCAATCTGTCTCTCCTTAATAATAGAAACTGTGAATTCCCTTTTATTCTTGGAACACCAGTTATAGTGACTGTAGCTAGCACAAACCATTATTTGAAAGACCCAATGAAAATAGTTTAACTTATGAAAGTAGCTTGACCCCCTTTGTAGAATATTCATGATTTAAATTATTGATGAAAATGTAATTTCTACAAAAATATGAATGGCTTTTAGATCTACTTCAGGCATTCAATAAAACTAAATGAATTCATAGTTATTAATGCTTGCATAGAATGATTAAATTCAATGATAACAATTTTTGGAGGTAAAATATAACACATACATGTTATCTGATAATTGGGTTTAGCAGGCATTTATTGTGGGTAATACCTGGAGTAGAATTAAACACATTCACTGCCTCTATACCATGTAGAATAGGCCCAACATGCCCTCCCATATGCTGTAAAGGCAATTCATGGATGCAACTTTTTGCCCTGAGATGTACCCCATAATGACGTTCCAGCTGAGGTCTTGCCCTGGGATATGCCACATGATGAGGATATATCTGAGGCCTTGTCCTGGGATGTGCTCTATGATGAGGGTCCAGCTGAGATTTTGCCCTGATATGTGCCCATGATGAGGTTCCAGCTGAGAAGCTTTTGTACTTTCGAAAAAGTGCAGATTGTTTTAAAATATCTGACTTTGCATTTCTAGGTTACAAACCCTTTTCCCTTTATCCATGTTTTACATCTTTCTGGGATACCTAAAGTTATCGGGCTCTATATAGCCAGGATTATGTTGATGTGCCACTGAAGCCTATACATGCATGCATGCATACATACATACATACATACATACACACATATCTTACTTGTTATAATGCCCTTCATTACAATGTGATCATGGATATAATGCAGTTCTACTACACACCCCATGAAAAAATTATTAAAAAGGGTGACAATATGAGTTGAAATAAAATAACATAAAGATTAATATTAAGCCATTTTGTAAAAAAGTAAAATTTTACATCAACAAATGAAAAAAGTAAAATTTAAAAATATTACTATACATTAAAATATTACTATACATATTTTGTTTACCCCACCCTTTGCCAATACACATACATGCATCTTCAGATTGCCAGTATATTTTTGCTATACCATTGTTTGGTACATATGAGATTCTCACTATACCATTCTTTGGTATATATAAGGGTCTCACTATACCTTTCTTTGGTATATATAAGGGTCTCACTATACCTTTCTTTGGTATATATAAGGGTCTCACTATGCCTTTCTTTGGTATATATAAGGTTCTCACTATGCCTTTCTTTGGTATATATAAGGTTCTCACTATGCCTTTCTTTGGTATATATAAGGGTCTCACTATACCTTTCTTTGGCATATATAAGGGTCTCACTATACCATTGTTTGGTATATATAAGGTTCACACTATACCCTTCTTTGGTATATATAAGATTCACACTATACCTTTCTTTGGTATATATAAGGGTCTACTATACTTTTCTTTGGTATATATAAGGGTCTCACTATACCATACTTTGGTATATACAAGGGTCTCACTATACCTTTCTTTGGTATATATAAGGTTCACACTATACCTTTCTTTGGTGTATATATAAGGTTCACACTATACCTTTCTTTGGTATATATAAGGTTCACACTATACCTTTCTTTGGTATATATAAGGTTCACACAATACCTTTCTTTGGTATATATAAGGTACATTCTTTGGTATATATAAGGTTCACGCTATACCTTTCTTTGGTGTATATAAGGTTCACGCTATACCTTTCTTTGGTATATATAAGGTACACACTATACCTTTCTTTGGTATATATAAGGTTCACACTATACCTTTCTTTGGTATATATAAGGTTCACACTATACCTTTCTTTGGTATATATAAGGGTCTCACTATACCTTTCTTTGGTATATATAAGGGTCTCACTATACCTTTCTTTGGTATATATAAGGTTCACACAATACCTTTCTTTGGTATATATAAGGTTCACACTATACCTTTCTTTGGTATATATAAGGCTCACACAATACCTTTCTTTGGTATATATAAGGTTCACGCTATACCTTTCTTTGGTATATATAAGGGTCACACTATACCTTTCTTTGGTATATATAAGGGTCTCACTAAACCATTCTTTGGTATATATAAGGGTCTCACTATACCTTTCTTTGGTATATATAAGGTTCACACTATACCTTTCTTTGGTATATATAAGGTACACACTATACCTTTCTTTGGTATATATAAGGTTCACACTATACCTTTCTTTGGTATATATAAGGTTCACACTATACCTTTCTTTGGTATATATAAGGGTCTCACTATACCATTCTTTGGTATATATAAGGGTCTCACTATACCTTTCTTTGGTATATATAAGGTTCACACTATACCTTTGTTTGGTATATATAAGGTACACACTATACCTTTCTTTGGTATATATAAGGTTCACACTATACCTTTCTTTGGTATATATAAGGGTCTCACTATACCATTGTTTGGTATATATAAGGGTCTCACTATACCTTTCTTTGGTATATATAAGGGTCTCACTATACCTTTCTTTGGTATATATAAGGGTCTCACTATACCATTGTTTGGTATATATAAGGGTCTCACTATACCTTTGTTTGGTAAATACAAGGTTCTTGCAATACCACTGTTTGGTACATATGAGGTTCCTGTTATAAAATTGTTTGGTACATATGAGGTTTTCACTATGCCATTGTTTAGTACATATGAGGTTCTCGCAATACTACTGTTTGGTACTTACAAGGTTCACACTATACCATTGTTCAGTACCTGTGGTTTCCACCATACCATTGTTTGATACATATGAGGGTTTTGCTATACCGTTGTTCAGTACATATCAGGTTTTCACCATACCATTGTTTGATATATACAAGGTTTTCACCATACCATTGTGCAGTACATGAGGTTTTCAATATACCATTGTTTAGTACATAAGAGGTTTTTGCTATACCATTGCTTGGTCCTTACAAGGTTCCCACTATACCCTTGTTCAGTACATATGAGGTTTTCATGATACCACTGTTTAGTACATATGAGGTTTTTGCTATATCATTGTTTAGTACATACAAGGTTCTTGCTATTCTGCAGTCCATCATGGTTCTCACTTTATAGTGGTTTGGCACATATGCGCTTCTGGCTATAACATGGTTCACTACACGTGTTCTTTTCCCTATAATGTGATTCAGTAAATAACACAGCTGGCAGTGACAGACCTAAACTAACATGTTGTAATGTGGGAGAGCTGTACTGTCTTTACAGATATTATAGAAGCCAGATGAAAGGTAGAACTCACTCAGTTTTGTTCTTGCTTGTTCCTTGGCAAATTTGAAATCAGCCAACTTCTGTTTCTGGTCCTCAATCTCTGCATTCAGTCGCAGCTGTGTGCGGGATTCAATGGCACTGTTCTGCATCGCCTGTTGCAAAAGACAAATGTTTCATATGTTTGAGACACTCAAAATTATGCTCTAGCAATTGTTACAAACTTTCAACATACACCTTCCCTTCATACAGCTACTTCATTCGTTCCTATTTTTCCTGATATATTTTAAAGAAAAACATTAATTTGGAATGAAAATCACAAGAAACAGGGAAAAGTATAACACATGGATTTTTATAGTAATTTCATGAACATGTTTGCTCTGGAAATGTCTCCAACATGAAACAAAACTAAAGATCAGAACTTTTTAATTTATTTGTAACTTTTCAAACAAATCTTTATAACAAAACAATATCTGTCTATTATGACACATTTTATCTTGAAACCAAAATGTAATTTATTCATCATCCCATTTTTACACAGCATATTTTGATATTATCTCAACCTTTAATTCATTTTACAAAACTTCATCAATGTGACAGCATGGAAATTGTTTTTGAAGTGCATGGCAAGATGGAACTTGTACAGAGCTGTATAAAATGCTACATGTTGTCCAAATATTAATAGTGGGATTCAACATTTCCTTGATTTCAAACATTCCCAGAATTCAAGGAATTTACTGAACTAGAAAGTGAACACCAAGAGCTCCGTAAACCATCTATGATTGATACTTAGATCTTAACTCTGGTGGCAAAGTCAAACTAAAAAAACACATCTTGGTGTCTTTTAAGCAATGTAACTTTTGAAGGAATGGCTGCAAAGTGATGAGCTCAAACCTCTGTAGCCAAAGGGAGCTAATTCTTACTGTATGTACAAATTGCCTGTGATGGGAACAGTTTTTGACACTGCCTGTTTACATTTATGATGATGAGTTAAAACTTGTTAAATTTACCCAAATAATGATTTTTAAACATACAGTATTTTGTCAAACATAAATGAAGAACTAACTGTAAAGAAATTAAGATTAATTCATCTCAATTGCAACAATGTTTTACAATATGATTGTTGTTGATCACCCAAAACATAAAAATTTATGTCGCCAATATTCTACATTTACTGAATTCATTATGATCCTAAAAATCATGTTATACATTTGCATTTTTGCAGTGAGGACAATGAAAGTGAGGCAGTACTAGAAGGATTTTGGCAAAGGTTTCAGTAGAGGATGAACGCTCTCACCTCTGATGCCAACCACTATCAAAATAAAGTTTCATAATGAACATCTTCAAACTGAGAATGGAGAAAGTAAATCAGTAGAAAGATTGGTACAACAAAGCTAATCCTTCTATGTTTACTCTCTACAAAGTCAAAACAACACCCCTCCTCCCAATGTAAAAAAATCAAGAAATTCATTTTTTTCAACTCTATAAAGAACCTACATTATACAAAATTATATATTTTGTAGGTAAGGCAGTGCAAATTTTGCATCCCAGGTATCACTTTAATGAAGTGAAAGTGGACCATACAAAAGACTAATTTCACATAAAATCACTCACTGTGAAAATATTGGTAAATGCATACAAAGAAATCTAGGAGTAAGTTCATGGCCATTCAAGCACACTTTAGGCCAAAACTTTATGTCGAACCCAACTGATGCAAATATGTTTCTGCATTAGAATCATCCCCTTCTGCATACAACATGGAATCGTGCATTCTTGACACCTCTTTAAATAGTTATGGAGAAAAAAAGAGAGACAAAGTACTAATGTCTCTTCAATGAAATATATTATAACTGAAGAGTTTTACGAGAGAGAGAGAGAGAGAGAGAGAGAGAGAGAGAGAGAGAGAGAGAGAGAGAGAGAGAGAGAGAGAGAGAGAGAGAGAGAGAGAGAGAGAACTCTACCTGTAACTGCTCACTGGCATGGTATCCCCTGAAGACAACCTTCTGAACCTGGTAACCAATCCTCTCTGCTCTCTGCATTAGTTGGGAATAACTCTCAACCTCACTCAATTTGTGCGTCACCTTCAGAAATTCGTCATAACTGAGAGAAAAAAAAGATAACACTATCTAATTTATCTAGATGTTTCTAAAACATTTATGCCCACAGACAAAAGTACAAGTGACAAAATCAAGAAAATGTCTGAAAAAATGCAAGCATTGCTTCAATGGAATTAAAATCCACTCTAATCAGGTCAGCCATATATTTACAGAAACATGCCCACTGAAATTTCTTTGGCTAGGTTGAGCAGTTTTTGTGTAATCATGCTTACAACATTTTCATAAAAAATATATTTTTACATGGAAGCATTCAGTGACTGAACTTACATGACCTGTTACTATTAGTGGCTCATACAGTACTGTACATCTGTAATACTGTAAAAATGGTACATATTTTTTAGAAGAAAAAAAAATCAACTCATGATTAAATATAGTATTGCAATTTTTAAGTAGCAGTTTTAACTTGCATCACAATCATGTTTGAAAAAAATGTACAAATTGGGCACTGATGAGTGTTGATTGCAAACCCAACTTAAATGACAATCAAAAACTACTACTGAGTTAGACTCATGAAGTGGAAACGTTTTGTATTGTCACTTGTGATTTCACCACTCATGACAGTGTTTCCATTTTTCTTGTCAAATATTTTTGTATAACTACTCAAAAAACGTATATATCCTCTATATGTTTCAAGTCTGATCAAATCATTTCGGAAACATGGCCTCCAGTGTAGTGGCAAGCTCAGCCAATCAAATGTGAGATCACCTCTTTGATACGTGTCGATCTCGCTCATTCTTCAACTCATCAGAGGTATCAATGAACCATAAACTCATATTTCAAGTCTGATCAAAACTGGATCAGAAATATGGACTCCAGAGTGGTAAAAAGTAATTGTTGACAGAGGAACAAATGATGACAGATGATGTATGGTAGGCACAGGGTCATACGATAAGCTCAACTGGCCTTAAGACCAGGTGAACTAATAGTCTATGAACAAAGGTAATTAAAAAGTAAGTTGAAAATAAAGTACTGCATGCATCTTTGTATCTTTTGCTAGTGAAACAAAAATTGACTTTTTTCATATTGATGTATAATCTGTGGTGTGATATCTTACCTTAATCTAGAAATGAAGGCAATAACATCTGCACATAAGGCACTGAAATAAAACACAATGTTTAAACATATTATCAAAATTTTAGTAACAAATTCTGACAGAGAGAAAGAAATCAATTACAAGTAATCAAAAATTCCAAACTCCTCAGAAACCTGGAATTCTCCCCATTATGAATGATTTATTCTGTTTAGGTATTCACTATATTATATACTTGCATATAAGTTGGGTCTAATTGTAAAAATGCAACAATAGACCCTGATCTGCTGGTGTATGTGTCAGGAGATCAATGTGCATGTTGTTTATTTTACTTGCTTATTCTTGCAAAGACCAAGATCTGTCAGAACATTATGTGAACATTATCTGGATCTATGCAGCTTGCAATGTGTAGACTATCAACATTTCTCTCACTGAAAAGCGATAGTGGTCATCCTCTGGAGAGGTTCCAGTCATGTGAGGTCACTCATTTCATAAACCACTTTGCCCAACATCGAACAAAACAGTAAAATGTTGATTATCTGGACCCACTGGTGCACACAGATTTTATCTGGACCCACTGAGGCACACAGAATTCATCTGGACCCATTGGGGCACATAGATTTTACACACACATTTCATCTGCACCCAATGGGGCACACAGATTTCATCTGGATAGCCAGTCATTCAGTTGCTCAAATTTGGTAAAAAAGTAGAATTCTGTGTTGTTGTTGTTTTTGGTTTAATACCATTTTTCAGTGCATGATAGGCCATACATGGTGGACAATATAACTGGTGGAGGAAGAACCTGGGAAAACCCCATTAAGAACCACTGACCCATGGGAAGCTACAAGCACGTTTACTCACATACCAAAAATGACCTCACATGAGACACAAACCCATGCAGATATAGGTGAGATGGCAGTGATCAGTAAAGGCGATCACTTCAGACCATCTGGCCACC
This sequence comes from Megalonaias nervosa, assembly GCA_016617855.1. Taxonomy (NCBI): domain Eukaryota; kingdom Metazoa; phylum Mollusca; class Bivalvia; order Unionida; family Unionidae; genus Megalonaias; species Megalonaias nervosa. The sequence goes on from JAECUM010031228.1 coordinate 21,529, forward strand.
CATGTCAATGAACTCTGAATGTAAATATCTGGATTAATAATGGGTCTAATAATTTTATGTTTTAATTAATTAGTAATTAATAATGGGTCCAATAACTGTATGCCTGACTGTATATGCATCAGTAATTAAGTACATATCAACATTTTGCTGACATCTGACAGGTGAACAGCCTTTATGCCATCATCAGTCTCTGATATCGATCTTGTCACTAAGAGATAAGATGTTACGTCTACACTCCACAACTGTTAGAAGCCTACTAAGACAATTCATGATGGGATGATAACCTGGCTTTAATGGATGGTCATTTTATATGTGGTCTGTAAACATAAGTGTCAATGGGCATTGATCCAAGTAATCTTATCTGATATTGATTCTATTCATATCTGTGCCAGTAGGTGAAATCTTTAATCGCTAATTATTATTGATCAATGATTGAGATTTAATTACAGAGTCTTGGAGTAAAGAATGCCTTTGATTAGACTGTTATGAGTTTTTAATAATGCTTAATGAGCTTGAGATTTCTGAATGAAAAATTATACACTGTCACCAAGGAACCCACTTTGCAACAATTGGGTGTAAAAATAAACTTCCTCTCTTTGTATCTCCCTCTCTCCCTCCCTCTCTCCTGATTACATTTAATTTTACTTTAAAAGATAATTAGTTATTCATAACCATTGTGCTAATAATCTATGAGATTTCATTCAACTTAGTTTGTTTCTGATTATTGTTACTCTGTTCTATGTTGGCACCATTATCAGCAAATTAGATTTTAGATACTACTGTAAAAAGTTAAAATTTTAAGGGTCACATTCTGAGTGAGCAAATAAACTGAACAACTGATATCTGGATAATAAATATTTTACTGTTTATTTCAACACTTTTATCCTCTCATGAGAAGCTACCCCTTTTATAAGGCCATATTTACATTACAGAAGGGATCGGATGATTAGAGGAGAACCACTGCATTTCATTTGAACTTAAAGTGATCAATGTTGTTGTGGGTTTAACACTTTTCTCTTTTTTTAATGTGTTTGATGTTCTGAAGTCTCATTATGTTGTATTCTCTGAGAGGAGTCTTGTTTCATAATTTAAATCCGCTTTGCATAGCACATATACATGCTTATAAGTTGGGTCCAACCGCAAACTGCATAGAGCCAGACCGGCCAATGCATAATATGCCTGTAGATCCAGGTCTATGCTGTTTGTTAGGAGTATCAAGTAGAACAAACAACACAGACCCTGATCTACATGCATATTATGCAACAACAGATCAATGTCTACATTATTTGCAGCTGGACCAGACTTTTAAATGACTATATGCAGTTTTATGAAATAAAATGCATGTTTATTCTCAAAATCTACAGTATTAGATTCACTTACTGATCAACAACCTGGCTTTAATGTCAGCTTATAAGTCAATAATGGGACAAAACTAAAAATACTCATCAAACCAAAGTTACTAGTTTGATGAATAAACATACAACAAAAAACTACTCACTTTATCATATCAGCAATGGGGTCATGAGTTGTGTCCAACTGAAAGTAAAAAGAATCAAATAATAGAATCATTATATTCTTAACTCTCGACTACTATTAGAAGCACAAAAATATCTAAAATTTTTGTATTCTTTTCCCATTGCTGAAAAAAGACCTACTTCCATACAGTGTGACATAATGATTACAGAATCATCCATATTGAACTCAATTAT
>JAECUM010031229.1:0-31958 GCA_016617855.1 Megalonaias nervosa
TGGGATACACCGGCAAAGATCCCTTGGTTCACATTTTTCTTCTATAAGCCTGTTTTCAGGCAGACATTAAAATTCAGCAAACCACATATGAGCCATACAATATGCAACAAACTGACCAATGTAATATTTGATTTATTTCATGAACCTACTTTTTTGGAGGTGTACCATGTTATTAAAATGAAGAACAAAGCTCCTCCTAGTCAAGTCTTTAAGTCTCGTAATTTGATTTAAGTAATTGGCTTCAGTCAGAATCCTTCCTTTTGTTTGGACTAGAACTAAGTGGAGAGAATTCAGAGCCAACTGGGCAAAAGTTTAGTGCATTTTCTTCCTTTATATTGTTTGCTGTAGCTATTTACAACAAAAATATTTAAACTGTTCATGTTCCATGCAGTATAAACTCCAGGAATTATGTGCTGTGTAATAACACTAAATGTGCATTTATAAAACATAAATGCAGAAAAAATTAAGGAAAATTGCAAAGTGAAGAAAAAAAAGGATTTTCAATATTTTAATTGGCACAATAATCTAATAACTTAAAGGTTAGCTATATATGCTTATTAATATACCTACCAAATTTCCTTTGTGCTAGCTCTGTAACAATGGATGTTTGTACAGATGGTTAGGACTAAATCAAGATGCTCCTCATGCTCTTGAAGTAGGGACATAAATAAAGATGAACAATATGAATTTCATGCCATAATTTATTAGCTATGTTACAATACCAGTATTCAAAATCATAGACATACTTTTTACGCTCACTGAATGATATAAATTTGGATATGTGAGATACATGCATAAAATCATTATCACATATGAACAAACACAGGTTTTGTGCTGGGACAAAGTTGATACCTCTGGATCTGTCATGACTAGTATTAATCTTGGAACAACACTGACATCACCTCTACATCTGTCAAAAATAGTATTAATTGTTTCTGTGACTGACATAACCCATGACATCTCGAGTTGACCTTTTGGTTACGTAAAATTTTTCTTTGTTTACATGGGGTGTTATTAAAAAATTGTGCCATAGCTGACTGCAGCAATGACTCCTCATGCTGGCATGCTGAATTTTGCTTTAAACTTCGGAAGGACTGAAGATCAAGCTCCTCATCTCAAAAATCATTGTACTGAATTGCAGTGAAAATAAACAATCAAAAGTTTTGGCTTTTACTTATTTTTAAAAATATATGCATTTATTTTTAAAGATTAAGAAACTAAGTAAACACATAACAGCACATTACTCATAAATAATGTTACTTCCTGCTCTGAAAGAAATCAGAATATAAGGAACTTTAAGGAAGTGGGAAACTTTGGTTCCTTTACCTCGCTTGCCTGATTTCAATGACTATGGATGACAGAGACTTAAGCAGAGCACATATTGAGAAACAAAGTTGTTAGAATGGGTATTCAAGGTCTAATCAGTATAAATCGGCTAAAATGGGTATTCAATGTCTAATCAGTATAAATCTGTAAAAATGGGTATTCAAGGTCTAATCAGTATAAATCTGTAAAAATGGGTACTCAAGGTCTAATCAGTATAAATCTGTTAGAATTCGTATTCAAGGTCTAATCAGTATAAATCTGTAAAAATGGGTATTCAAGGTCTAATCAGTTTAAATCAGTTAAAATTGGTATTCAATGTCTAATCAGTATAAATCTGTAAAAATGGGTATTCAAGGTCTAATCAGTATACATCTGTTAGAATGGGTATTCAAGGTCTAATCAGTATAAATCTGTTAGAATTCGTATTCAAGGTCTAATCAGTATAAATCTGTAAAAATGGGTATTCAAGGTCTAATCAGTATGAATCTGTTAGAATTTGTATTCAAGGTCTAATCAGTATAAATTGTTAGAATGGGTATTCAAGGTCTAATCAGTATAAATCCGTTAGAATGGGTATTCAAGGTCTAATCAGTATAAATCTGTTAGAATGGGTATTCAAGGTCTAATCAGTATAAATCTCCTAAAATGGGTATTCAAGATCTAATCAGTATAAATCTGTTAGAATTCGTATTCAAGGTCTAATCAGTATAAATCTGTTAGAATTCGTATTCAAGGTCTAATCAGTATAAATCTGCAAACCAAATTTGGTTGAAATCCAACAGTCCTTGATAAAGTAATGTTGCAGAAACTAAAATATGGATGACAAGCAATCAGGAGCCTTAATTCATTTAAATGGAATGCTAGAAAATAAGGTTTCACAAGCATAAATCTGCAATCCATATTTGCTTGAATCTTACAATCCTTGGTAAAAAAAAATCATGCTGTGTAAAGCAAAGTTAGGAGAAGAGAGAGAGAAAGCGATACTGGGACTTCATTTATTTTTTGTGGCTTAAGAAGAGTTCACATTTTCATCTGTACTTAAATTCACAAAGTGGGATGTGACCTACTTTATTTACAGAATGTACATGCCTTGCTGGATCTTTAAGTTCATGGCTTGTAGCAATCAGGAATGAAGAAACCAAAGAATTTACAGTAAATCCTATAGATGATGGCATGGACTGATAAAATGAAAATAAACAAGTGTCTTATCAGTGTAATAGCACATGAAAAATTTGGTTCAAATCCAAAAATGATTGACAAAGTTATGTTTTAGACTCCTACAACACAAGGATGATCAAGAATCCCAATTAAACTGGTCAAATTTTGTTTCAACTGCCATTTAATTTTAACTTCACTTTTGTTATTGGGCCATGAGAACCAATTATAATGTGAATTCATGTCATAGCTTTGCTGTTATGGTTTAATTCATTATCGGACACATCTTTGATGGAACCGATCATGGCATAAAGCTCACTCACATTAAACGTGAACAGCCTTGCTGGAACTCATCTTGGTATAAAGCCCACTCATTTGTAACATGAACAGCCTCGCTAGAACTCATCTTGGTATAAAGCCCACTCATTTGTAACATGAACACCCTTGGTGGAACTTATCTTGGTATAAAGCTCACTCACTTGTAACATGAACAGCATTTTAAAGAGAGAGCACTGTAACAAACAAATCAATAGCATAACTGAAAATATGCACACTTCAAGCTTTGCACATTTTTTTACCCTCCACTGATTTCCAACAAATGAAATGGACACTCAGAAGACCAATAAAATGTATAAATAAAAGATTTAATGATGTGAATTCAAACTAATTAAAGCCCATTGGAAGGACGTCACAAATGCTGACGTGGCCTGCATCAGAAAATTAAATTGTTTCAGATCTATAGACAACAGCCTCGGGAAATATCAGAAATCTTAAACACAGAAACATGGATGTTCACAAGAGCTTTGCAACCAGAAATGAGATACCAATGTCCAGCCATCTGCTGAGGTTCAACAAAAAAATAGTGTCCTTATCAATGTAGTTCTATACAAAATACTAACTTTAGTAGCTGCAGCAAGTAAATGGCATAAAAATGGCACTCACCACTCTCTAACAGATGGCAAGTCTCTGCCTGCATCCTATGACCAGTTAGAAGACAGCGACCATTGGCAATGACCAGTTAGAAGACTGTGACCACTGGCAATGACCGGTTAGAAGACTGTGACCATTGGCAATATTACAACCATTCAACATTCATACAATAATTAATGTATAACACATAATAGTTCAGAGGTCTAAATAACACTGCATTAACAAAAAGTTCATAAAATCAGTGCATTTACATGTAAAAGAACAAGTTCTAGAAAATATTTTTAAAAAAATGCATCTAAAAAACATCTTTCTAAAATTACTTGAACATTAACTTCACTATGAGTTATTGTGATATTATACAAGAATATATACAGGTTGTCAGTACTGTAACTTGATCTGGGTGCTTGTATTGAGTCAATTTTGAGAGTATACAGACATCAAATCTTGCAAGACCCAGAAGGTCAAGTGTGATCTGATGTCCTTCTCCTGTCAAACAAGATGCAATACATGTACAAGCATTCAGATCAAGTTACTCTACTAACATTGAGTTATATACCATAAACAATTATGTTGTTGTTTTGCTATGATTCCATGCATCTAATTACATTACATATTATTATATACTCCTTTTTTCTCCATTAACTTTATATTGTCAGTATCATGCAGTATTCTACAATACTGAATACCCTGATATTGTACGACATGTGTGCCTAAAAATAGTATAGTCTGTTAGGAACTACTCTGTCAACAAACCCTGCACACTTATGAAGTAGACTTTAGGTTTTAATTATTAGTTTGTGGATGAACTAAAGCAGCTGTTTCGTCTATTTGAAAGTAGAGATAATAAAGTGAACAATGTGGACGAGTTTACTGAGTCACAAATGAAACTTTCAAACAAGCAAATGAATAACGTGATATTTGCAATGTCCACAACAAACGTGAGAGACTCAGTATTGAAGATACCATTCTGATAATTTAAATAGTTATTTAGGAGAAATGTTCATAACTTTCCGTTAATGGAATGGTTTAGACTGACCAGTGCTCTGAGGTGTTTTAAAAATAGCATAGAAAAGCATACTGAGGGCAAGGGCTATTGCATATCTATCATAGACGTAATATTATATAAGTGAAAGTACTCAATTCGTGGGAGAAAATAAAACTGAAGGTTTTGGAGGAAAAGTAAGGGCCTTAGAGCCAATATGACAAGACAAGGAAGAATTCTTATTTCCGCTAGCTGAATGGATTGTCACACACCAGCTGCTTTGCAATTTTCCGCATTAACTTTTTGATACAATGTTTCGGATTTAGGCTAGTGATAGATGCAATACAAGTCATAACATAGCTGGGGTCCCTACAAAGAGCATGCAAGTGACCAAGAAAATAAACATCTTCTTTAGCTGGTAATAAAAATGGCAAAAAATATACTTACATTTTTGCATCTTGAATTTCCTCAAAATCTACTTTCTTAGTTCTGAAAATCTGATTTACATGAGCTATGTCATGGGTTCTAAGGCTTGTCTTCTCATTTTGAAATTGTACTGTAAATTCAACTATGTTCCAACTGCAATAAAATTCTCCATACTGCACTCAAAATGAAATAAATATCATATTCCATAGCGTCTTTTTGATAATTACAATTGAAAGAGTTCATATTTTTCCCACATTATTATTCCTAACATTCAATGACAGAACAGAAACACACATGCAGCTGAGTCAAGACGCGTCCCTCCCTGCTCAAATCACATGTACTTCATGTGGAATTGACTCAGCTAAATCTAGTCTATAATCAGCAGAAAATTTAATAGAATCAACAAAAAAAACACCCCCAAATCCATTCATTCCAGACCAAATGGAAGAGCTGTTGCAATGCACATTCATTCACAATAGGACTCTAAATTTCAATTATAAGTAGACCAAAACAACAGTTCTTTTTTAAAGTGATGTCGAGCATGCTACTAAGTTCAAATCTCGCTGGCGGTGCTATGTACGCATTAATATTGTTATTGTGACGTATTGATGAATCTACGGTTGTGTATTTATTTTGGAATACATCATAAATTCAGTTACTGTGTTATTTGTTGTGTCTTTTTTTAAAATTAAGTCTAAGGTAGAATAAGAAAATGAGTATATAATAAAAAGGTTACTGCATTTGTATGGGAAAATATGAACTTGTTTTCTTGGATGAATACTGCACTCCCACAAATGCAGTAACCTATAATTACGTCTAAATACAGTGTAACTAGTAGTGGCCCCTTAACAAGACCATCCATAGATGCTGTCATCCTTGACAGCGAGAATCATAGAATCAGTGTCTCAAATACAGATCTGATACAAAATGTCAGATCAGCCTCAGGAAAAACAGCCATTTTTTTCATCACTTATGTAATTTTGAGTGTATGATAATTAAAAAAAAATACTATCACCACGTACTGTATCAGGTTGAATCTGACTGATGATTAACTCTAAAAAATGGGGACATTAATTACCAGTGCCCTGCTCACAATTTTGTTAGAGAAGTGATTCCAAAGTTCATTTCATTTGTGATGTTGTACCAATGAAGAAAGTAAATATTACACATTCCACGCATATAATACTAGTGTTTCTAGTGTAAAAGGAAAATATTTATGCCTTGCACTGATAATTCATACACTGTAAACCAACCTGTATTTGAATTAATGCCCCATACTGACAACTCATACACTGTATATCAACCTGTATTTGTGGCTATTAAATATGAAGGTTTCCCACTGCGATACTATCTTTAGGATATTGAATTTCATAGAAAAATGCTAGTAATGGTTATATTGCCTTTAAAAGGGAAGGAAATGTGTCAAAATTTCATTCCATTAATATATTCACCTTATATATTTCACCCAAATATAACATGCAAACATAAGCAGGTTTTATAGCACTTTAGAACCACCTTGTACAGTTTGCATGTGCCATGGTGAATATTTTGGGGTTTGTTCAGATTGTGATATGAATGTTTGACAAATAAAGATAATGGGAAATCATCCTGACTGGTTGACATGCTGCGTCATCCAACTGGCTGGGGACTCCCTGTCTGTCTTGACTGGTTTACATTTTTTGATACTGGGGTAAATATTTGTTATTTATCCTTCACTGTAAGAACCTAAAATTCATGTCATGAAATTATCTCAATATATGATTTATTGCAAAAGAATGAAGCTTTAAAACTAAAATACCCCATTTTATCAGTTTAAAAAAATTTCACTACAATATTTTTAAAATGTCTTAAGTTTAAAGATAAAAACAATCTATTTTGCCAGAAAATGTTGCATAAATTTCAACCCAAAATTACAAATGTTAGAATAAAAGAGGCAGGTATCTATTTAGGTTATGAAAAACAAATAATTTGGTCTACAGTTGATAAATGCCCTCAATCTTTTCAAACTAGTAAAAACAAACCTGTAAACAGTAGTTTCATTTTCTATAGTCTTCAAAGAATTTCAGATGTTTATTGGTCTAGTGTAACTCTGATACACATACAAGTGAACATTTATTACAGCTGTAACACTAATGACAAGTAATGACAAATTATACTCAATTACATATTCCTAGATTAACACACCTCATTTTAAAGGCTTCGTCTCTGGAGATAGGGTCATAGCTTCTATATGCTTGACAGATACTTCTGGAGATGGGGTCACAGCTTCTATATTCTTGACGGTCATTTCATTTTTCATATTCACTAGATCATCTTGTGAAAATTTTAAAGCTGGATTAATTAACTGTCCATTAATTTCCTTAATAGGTGTGAGAGCATGTATCTCAGCTGGTCCATGGTCTCGAAGTGCAATAGCTTCATCAGGCGTGTTGACAACACACATGAAGACATCCCGTTTTGCATGAAGGATTCCATGCTCAAATAGATACTTGGTCATGTAAGAGACACCTATAATGGTAGTCATTGAGATAAACATGCAAAGAGTTTTGTATGGAAACATCTGCATCTGACTTTCCTCATTGTACCATGGGAACTTGATTACTGCCGGGATTTTCAGCGTCGGCTCACCACCAAGAATGCGGATTAGGAGTCCAAGGATATAACCGGCTAGAGATCCGTAGGTATTGGACCAGGAAAGATAGATCACACAGACAAGTTGTGGAAAAAGCACGACATAGACAAGGTCGGAACAGAGATACCAAAGAGCGTATACTGATTCCACTAGTATGGCCATGACTGTTGCCATTGCTCCAACCCAAAATATGGAAATTCTCATCACCCATAAAATTTCTCTCTCTGAAGCCTGTTGATAAAGAAAAAAAACCCACAAACATTAGTAATATTAAATGTACAACAAACAAACATTCACAACAACTGCATCATGTAACATTATGTAAAAAAATTACGTGTCCAATGAGAAAGTTTGTTCTTAAGATAAATTAAATATTTTCCAAATTAGCAAAGAATTTGAATAGATTCAGAAATTTTAATAATGAAATGATAAAACTTGGAAACTGAGAAATCATGAAGAAACAGAGATTCTGCACAAAAATCTATTGAAATATTCTGAAAGGATTCAGATGGTATTTAGAATGAGATATCTATGTGTGCATCTGTTTACACAAAAACAAAATTTCTGGAGTAAAAGTTTGTTTCTTCAGTACTACTTACCTGATCATGATACCATAGGAGGCTTGCAAATCAGCTCTCCAATGTTAACTTTTTGCTATGAAAAAGGAGGAAGGTGTCTGCTCACATAGGTAGGAGTCATACTAGAGTTATCTCCCATTGTATATAGAGATCGGCACCAAATCTAGTCCAGTTACTACTGGAATGGAATGCATGCTCTGCCAGTAGGATGTAACTGTCTGGAGGCTGGAAGGGTGTGGCCATATTATGACTGGGTAAGCATTACAAAGAAACTGATTTTATTCCAAAAAGACTGGTTTCTTCTTCAAATACATTATTTGATCATAATACTAGAGGTGAAATGATAACCTGTGTTGCATATCAATACAATTCACAATACAGAGCCTATGATATGAAACATTATCATATATACATATATACATGTTTAAACATATCAACTTGCTGGTCTTTTCATTTTTTGAATGTCACTCAGTGGCAAGGTGGTGCCATTTCATATATGTTGGCATCTTGGTTGTATTTCCAATATGTAGAGTAGACAGACACACATAGACATATCATCTGTTCATATTCTGATCCATGAAAATATAGAAGTTAACTTCCAAACAGAGTACCTGTTAGTTGTCAGTGGTTTCAGTTCAACCTCTTAGGTATTTTCAATCTGCTCCATTTGATCTTATGCAGGACTCATCTTGGTCAACATGCTCTTTGTTTTGAACTGCATGAATGCTTTTAAAACATCTTATTTAATGTCATCACTTATATTTTAAGAAATAGTGCAATTAATTTGTGCAAGGAAAATCATATCTGGAAAAAGTATGAGTGTGCAAGCAGAGATGACTAACAACCAACTCCATCACAATGAACTTATTCCATAATGTAAAATATCTGCTGCAGCCACTCAGTTCTGTTAGTGAAAAAGGACATTAATGACAGCACCCAGTGCCTTCTAGAAATTACAGTTCCAAGGTGACTGTAACTCTGATGCAGCAAGGAATCTACTTAATCACCAATTCTGTGGTAATTTTTTTAAAACCACATTCAGCTGCTATATATGAGTGTAAAATGAGAAATTCCAAAATTGTTCCTCTTAAGTACTTTATAGATGATCTGATTGCCACTTTTGCAAGAAAATGATCTGTTGCTTTGTATCTATTTGGACTGAGTTATAATGCAATGCCTATGATGTGTCATGCAGCAGTTATGCTGCCAGGATTGAATCTAAAAGGGTGAACTCCCCCTTGTCACCAAAATTAAGGTGGAGTAGAATAAAAGGCAGGAGAAGAGGATGTGGCTGTAGTTCAACATTTACTTAACACTTCAATATCCATCTCTCTTCCTGCTCCACTCTTTCAAAGCTCTATTGAAATCAAAATCTTTAAAAGATGTTGCTTCTAGTTTTATAAGCATGTCATTGTTGATTGTTTCTCAGATCAATGTGTTCCTTGTCTGTGCATAAATATTGTTCTGTGCTGAGAAGCTCCTCTCACGGTCTGCTACTTGAAGAGGCATATACACAGCTAGCTTAACCAGCATGAACTTACTGGGAAATGGTTTTTTATGATTGTTACATACAATTTTCCACAGCTCATAGATACTGTCTTTAGGATACACCTGCTCCAAGTAAGATTTTAACATAGGCTCTGCCAAGGTTTCACTTTCTTGAATGAAAGTTTTACTGATACTGCCACAGTTGGTACTGTAATAACAAGTCATGATGGTCCATCCTGTAGGTGTTTGATGTTGGTTAGTGATGGCATTAGGATGAGGCTGGATCCATAAAGGCACCAGGCCTACTTGGATCCATTATTGGGGTCTGCTTCATGGCCAGAGTGCTCTGGGTCTGTAACAGAATTCTGTTGCTGAGATGAAACCCATGATACTGGATCACCTCGAGTATCATGTAGGCTTGACTGGATTTGGTATTGACCATGAGTAATCTATATCTGATGGCAAAATCCAGTCTCAGTGGTACCATTTCCCTCATTTCATGATGCTGGGATGGGTTGGTGAATATGCATCCTTATAACTAGTCTCTGACTGCATCAGGTGAGGTTAAATCTGAGCTGGTGTGAACCAATGTTGATCTACCTCACATGTGACAGGAAGTGTAGACGAGCTGTCATACCTATTCTGTATTATACCTGACAGCACCAATGAAAACATCTTCTTGGCTGAGGAGGTGAAACAGAGCTGTCATACCTATTCTGTATTATACCTGACAGCACCAATGAAAACATCTTCTTGGCTGAGGAGGTGAAACAGAGCTGAGGCTGTATGACAACCAGGTTTCCTTATTCTCTGCTTCCATAAGGAAAATATTCAATGAGGTGGCATCAGCAGCTATGTTAATTATGTCCTCCTTTCTGATTGTGCATTTATTTGCCTTCCATTTAGATCAGGGGTCTCAAACTCATATAACCACAAAGGCCGCATGAGAACTAGAACATTGGCCTGAGGGCCACATCACTGAAACCTTTTCACACAGCGAAAGTGGCTCATATATAAGGAAGCCAGTTGAAATGTTGGAAACAAGAAGTAAATGATGAAACAATCAAATCTGTATCAAAACTGGCTGTCTGTGAAAACGATTTGCATTATTAATTATTAAGTATGGCCATTATGAGTCACATCCCACACATACCAAGCATGTCATATGAGTATCCTCTACCAGTTTAAGCATGCACTGTACACTTTGTCCTGCTCATTGTGGACACTTGCAAATACAGACAGCTAACAGACAGCATCAAGCAGGTTAAATTAAGTGTTGCCTAATTTACTGAGAAGTAGATGCTAGTGAACAATATAAATGACTATATGAATTATCCACATAACCCTCTGAGCCATAATTAGTGAGTCAGTGACCAAAAAGCATCACATCAAGACAACATGAAGTAGACAAGATAAATGTCTTAAAATTGTCTGCATGACCTTTCTTGTCTGTTAATTCTTAATGACTGCAAACATATCAAAGGCCAGTACACATTACTAAATGAATAGAGCAAGTGTTGCACTCTTGCACCTTCTGAATGGGCATTATGTTCCATTCAGGTGCCCATTTAGTGCAACACACACTCAGACACAGCCTGTTTATATGAGCCTTTTCCACATTTTTTTTTTCAATTATTGTTGATTCCAATGTGTGATCTTTCACTGATGACCTGAATTCTGTGTGATTTTCTTACAGAGCTGTTTTCGTTCTAGCACATGAGTAATCCTTTGCGATTTTACTGTCTGGAAAACGTGTGCAAAATAAATTGCCAGCAACACTAGTAACTGAAAGAGGAAGGTTCATTTCTACAAGAAATTTAATGAACCAAATTTCAATCGAATTACATCAAGGCTCTCTCTGGTATTTATATAAGGAATAAGTTCAGGCTGAGTTGTTGATGATGATGTAGCAAGCTGATGTTTATTAGCTTTTCATGATCTTATATGTCATGGATGCCTCCATGCCCAATAGCAAAATCACATTACACAATTTGCAAGATGTAAAGTTTTCTCCTATACTAGATGGTTTCACAGATCTAAACAAGAAGACACAATTGTCCTTCCAGTTCTGTTTTCTTGTCTTTCCTGGAGAAAAATTCTGAATAATCTGCTTTCCTTTTTGACATGATTAGAAGTTGACTATTACGAAGATGAGATACATTGATAGCGGCAACTGTTTGTGAAATCCAATATGGCGGATAAAGACAGGCATGGTAGCCTCAATTTTGAATGAACCAATAATATTTTAGAACTCTATTCCTATATACGTGCGGTACATTTCTAACAGAAAATGGAATGTGTGCTCATTTTAAACAGAAAATTGCATGGAAATTTTTAATTATTTTTTTTAAATTAAAAAACATTTTTAGCAAGAAAAATGTACACCTGTATTCAGGTCCAAAATACGGTACAAATACAGGAAAAACGGGACACTTGGCAGCTATGTAGTGACCATTGCAGGTTGTAAAAAAATTGCACCTACATGTGTATCATCAAAGTTCCTCTTGTAATCAAGTTTGAAAAACTTCATCTTGAAAAGATTGAGGAACAGTTAGAAATATAAATGGAGTATAGTTCACACACAATAAACTCCTTAAACTCACTCAGTAATAAGGAAAATATCACTTGACACAGGATTTTTGTGAGGTCTTTAAAAGATCATGCTTCCTAGCATGAGTGGAAGAAGCAACTGTAGTATGTATGGGATATGGTGACAATTCCTATATCCAAGGGGAGGTCACTCTAGACCAACTCCCACCTATATGGGCAGACAACTTTTGGCTTTGTTATAGATAAAAAGTAAATTTGGGAGAGTTGGATTTGCTAGGTGGAGGTCATACTCCTGTGTGTGTGTGTGTGTGTGTGTGTGTGTGTATGTGTGTGTGTGTGTGATTTAGCCTTTTAACGTAGCTTTAACAATTTTAGTCAAATCAATACAATGTCAAGTGCTGGGGCATCATGCTGCAGACATACACTATCATATTCCATCTAGTCACATTATCCTGAGACCAGACCAACCAGTCCTAGGACTAACTTCTTACTGCTGAGTATCAAGCAAGGCTACTGTTAGTACAAATTTTATTCTTTGGTATGACTTGGCTGAGGTTCAAACCCACCTCCCACATCCGAGATGGAAACTCTAACCACTTAGACCACCAGAGCAGCCCCATACTCCTATGGTGTTATGATTGGGTAATGTATTTGAAGAAGCAACTGTAAAAGCTGAAACATCTATATCAGATATTTTAGGATTCAAAACAGTACCTGAGTTATTAAAACTGGTTTTGTCTAATGAGTAATGGTTTCTTGTTGATATATTATATAAGTGTATGCCCACCCCCAAATCAGACAAATTACCCATACTGCATGCTATTTGTTGCATGTTCTGTATCCATAACAGCAAAAGCTAAGAATTTCAAATTTGGTGAAGTAACTGGTTACAAAACATAATTCAAAAACTGTAATTAGTCTATTATTAGCATGATGCTGCCCATGTTCAAGAAAGACTTTGACAAAAAAGAAAATAAACAGCATTCTTCTTTCTCTTATCTGTGCTATAATTATTGCCTTAAAACTAATAGTCAGTTGTAAGAACACAACACAGAAACAACAAGGTACATCTCTCCCTCAATAATTCGTGCACAACGGGGTCCACAAACACAGACTGCACTATAAGCAAGGGCGTGAGTTACCGAGGGACCTCCAAAAGTTGGAAAATTTCGCTTAGATATCGAGAAAACAGCGGAGTGGGGGGGTAGGGAATTGGGCCGTTTAATGACTGAACACTCATTTTACAATCACCTTGATAATAATTTTTAATAATGCGCTTTTTTGAATAAAGTTGTTTGTTATTCTGTTTAAATAACAATTATTTTCAAAATGTCCAACATGTGAAAGATCGTTCCACTGGTTTCAACAACCATCATGTGTATGCAAAACATCTGTGTATTACGTCACTGCTTTTTGTGTTTTTGATGAGTCTGGTTGCCGGAGTGGTATCTAATGGTATCCTGCCAAATCAGGAGTCAAAAGAGCGGGAAACTAGACTAACTGTCGATACACCACCAAACAAGATTCCTTTTCTTCAAAACCATGCTAAATTTATTTCGTGAGACAATCGTCTACGTCGAATCTCAATTTTTGTATTGTTTAGTTAGTACAGTATTGATGTCATAATTTCATTGGAAGTAATAATGAAACTTCTTATCATCCTTGAGGATATCTCTAAGTGCCAGTTCAAACATTCTCTGAAACTCGCTTGCCCACAATGGTCCGTATCTGTGAAACCAAGCTCTTTATTTTACCAAGTATTCATTTCGCTTGGTTATCTTTGATCACAGTTACCAATGAGTCTGTTAATTTAAGGTAGTTTATGTTACATACACAATAACATTTATAACAGTTCACCTGACATATGACCGCGGCTGCTAGATTTTAAATTTGTAGGATTTTTGTGCCTTTTAACTTTTCTTTTATTCCAGCTCCTTTATTTGATTCAAAAGACATAATTAACGTGATAACACAAAGGAGGCCAGCTTTTAATTCAGTGCAACAAAACAACAAATACTTCCACAAATCAGTTATCAAAACAGGGTTGGCACCTAATTAGGTTCTCAGAGAAACGCTTGAGGACATAGCTGTTACAGTAGATTGGCACGTTTTACATTTAATTACAAGAGGACATGGGGCCCCAAGTGGCCGAGTGGTCTAAAGCGCTTTCCATTACGGATCACTACCATCTCACCTCTGTCTGCGTGGGTTCGAGTCTCGGATTCGGCCAATGTGGGTATGTGAGAAAGTTTGCCAGTAGCATCTCGTGGGTTGGTGGTTCTTTCCGGGGTCTTCCCGGGTTCTTCCTCCACCATTAATACTGGCCACCATGTATAGCCTATCATGTGCTGAAAAATGGCGTTAAACTCACAACAACAACAACAATAACAACAAGAGGACACGTTGTATTTATGATGATTACACTTAAAAGGAACTAAAATATAGAACTAGAACATAAATTTCAATTGATTAAAAATAATTATTTAATTAGTATTTATTTATTAAAGTACTGCCTCCACTCTGCGTAAGTGACATTTTCATTGATTGAAATTTCTTTACATATCGTTAATTGTGGTGTACTACCGTTTGGAAAGAAAATGTAAAAAAAATCGTATAACTTATTTTTAAATTTGATATTTCATAATGTTGATTAAAATTTCAGGTCCTATCTACCGTTTTCGATGATAAAACGAGCGATATATCAAAGTTTCCGTTACTAATTTTGATCACGAATTTCTTCAAGTTCAAAAATAGGGATCAATTTCTGGGGTATTTTCTGGTTTAAAAATGGGATCCACGCCTGACCCCGTGTTATAAGCGGGTTCGCGAGTTATCAGGGTGCGAATTATTGAGGAAGTGGTGTATATAGAATTTGTTCACATATCTAGACATATGCAGCTACTTTACTGTGGCTGTGTTGTAATGTTTCCATGCAGGTAAACTTCATCGAAATTTTCTCTGGAACATAACACGACCACTTCATTCATCTTTTAACATCATCAGTAATGTTATTTATGCTAAGATTTATTGCTAAGTAACAAGTGAATAAAATCAGAAGGAATCTTGAGTTCATAGAGTTGTTTTTTGTTTTTTTTTAAATGAATTTATGAACAACCTAATATTACAATAGATTTACCTCACTTATACCAGACTATTTTGGGACTCTCTATATTAAAGTAAAATTTACCTCACTTGACATTGTTTGGGCCACAAACTTTGGACCATTAATAATGGTGGGCTTTTAGAGAGGTCTGATTTGTATTGGAGTGTGGTCAATCTATAAAAGATACTGGTCTACAGGTTTAAGGAAATGTATTTCAATGGAACACATTACCTTTTGTCTGAAGATCAATTTGTAGACATTCCTGGCAAACATGCAGCTGGCAGATAGGATGGAAGAGTCGGCAGAAGACATTACTGCAGCTGAAACTGCTCCAAGCCCACAAAATGCAACAGCTGTAGGGGTCAGGTACTGGAGAACCAAGGGCAGAATCAGACTGTATTGTGATGGGGGAATGGGTACCTTGCCGATCTGTGCATATTCGGTTCTGTTCCAGTCTGAAATTTGGAACAAACATGATAAGAGATGGGTGTCAGGGTAGTCACTGATAAGGACAGAATTTTGGTATCTAGTGACTGTGCTAGTAAAGTATCTTTCAGTCTGAAATTTACAACATAAATTACAAGAGATGAATGGTGGGGGTTAAATGAATATAGAAAATCAATGTGGTGGTTGAAAGTACATATGTCCAAGGATGCTTTACTTCCCACTCACTTTTGCAATTGGAACAGTCCTTCCAGCAAACCTTTGTTAAAAAGTATGGCTACATTTTAAAAAAAGGCACAGAAAAAGAAGTGAAAAATAAGGATTCTTTAAGAAAAATAATATGAAATTTATGTAAATTACTGAAAAATAAAACCTTTACAGTAGTAACCTTCATAAACTTGAACAAAAGCATGGTCTTGTTCACATACTAGCTGTCACTTTGGTCCTAGTTGCTAAGATCTATCTTAAGCACCCTGAGCTCCACACTGCACAGACAATATCCAAATTCTCCTTGCTATGCCTGTTTATGCAAAATGCAATTGATTTTCCCAAAATTTTGAAAGAAGTGTGATTAGCAGGGAAATTTTAGAAACCGGCAGGAAAAGAAAGGTAGAAAACAGGAAAAACCAGGAGGCTGCTGGAAAGACTGTTGGACGGACATGCACCTACCAATGGTCAAAATTGATACAAGGATATATTACTGGGTACAGTGATTTGGAAACCAAATCTGTGGTAAACAAGAGTATTTGTAAATTGTCTTGTAATATGTGACAGAATCTATTCATTAACAGCGACTTATGGTCATATATTTTTGCTTTCATTATCAGTTCCTAACCATGATCATTATCTTGACAATATGTAAAATTTAACAATGACCAAAGATCTTAAAACATTCCCATTTTATAGTATGTCAGAATGTACCATATATCCTACTTAATTCCATTTGTTTCGGGCAGAAGTTTCAAAATTTATTTTGGTCATGACCTCATTGTCAGACTGTCTGTATATAAATTTGTATATACATTCTTGCTATTATTAAGAGGATATATATATATATATATATATATATATATATATATATAAAATATACAATCTGCATGCGCAGAAAAGCAAATATCATTCCTATCTACATCATGTGGCCATCTTTGGTAAAATGTAAATGAAAATAAAGAATGGTGAGCCATTTGTTCACACAACAAGAGTCCATCGAAAAGACTGTTGCTCTACTGGATGCAAAGAATTTCCAGAAATTCAAGCTAAAATTATTTCTCACTTTAACTGCAAAGTGTTGAAACCATCTTTGATATTCTTCAGTGATAACAAGATTTTTAAATTGGCTACTGTGGTAGACATACTAGATATCAGCTTGGCACCATTTTCATCTAGGATAAAATGGACATCATAAGAAGTCTAACAGTGAAAACCCCATATTGATAAAAACTTTTCATTTAAGAAGAAGTAGCCATAACAAAATATTTAAGATGGCTGCCATATTGGCTATTTTTGCAGCACTATTTTCAAATAGGACCAACCAAACAACTAAACAGGACATCATGACAAAGGGTTATTCATTAATTAAATACCTGAGGAGGGGTCAGAAACTGTTTTTTTTTTTGTTTTTTTTACAACAGCACCAAACTGAAATTGTACTACTTAACCTAAACCCCCCACAGCAGTTTTTGACCCACATACTATTTCTAACTGATCCAGTGCCTTCTGACTACCGCTCCCTGCCCCCATGAACAGCCCCTATAAAAAGTCACAACCAAGAGGTTATGTGAAACATACCTGTAGAAGCTGCTACAGCACCAATCAGGACTGATGGGATTGCCATGATGACACAACCAACTGCAGCAATGTAAGAGAGGAGTTGTGCATTCCACACACTGGATGATGACAAGACACGCTGGAAGTAAACCTGAAGAGATACAAAATGGTTTTGCTTAGAACACAAAATCTTAAACAGAAATACACAGCAAAAGGAATAGTGAGAAATTTGCTCCTGTAAATATACTCCTACCTAACCTACATCCTTATTACTACTATCTCCATGATGGTGACAAGTCTATATTCAACCAATAATACCATGAATAGCACATTATTCACCCACCAGATATGGTACAGTTGACATGGGAGATTACTGACCAAAAGGGTTCAATGACCTTGACCTCTGGACCAGATATGAAGTCTTGACCTAAACTTAATGTACAGAAACCAATTTTTTACCTATCTGACTTGCCATGACAAGGACCTTTGACCTTTAGACCCCACATATAGGTTTCTTTATTGCCTTAAATGCAAACCATCTATAATGGCTGGTCAAGGAACTTACATCAGAACAAAAGTATACATGTATCTGCAAAACATATTTCTCTTGGAGTCACAATGAGCTTGACCTTTGGACCATAAAATCAATAGGCCTCCATACCTTAAGTGCAAACCCTCCACAACCTTTGGTCAAAGTATTAAAGTTCTTATACAAAAAACATTTTTCTTCTTTTAGTCAAAATGACCTTGACTTTTGACCTTTCAAACCTCCAAACAATAGGCTTTTTACTTAATAAATATGTAAGTCATCCACAAACTCATGTGAAAGTACATGGTCGATAACATATATTTTTGACCCTAAATTCAATAGGTCCAAATGTGACTCTGTAGAAACCATCTGTTTTCTCTAAGTCACAGTGTCCTTTACCTTTGACCCTGAAAGGCATAGACTGCTTCCTTACCAGAAGTGCAAGATATCACAAACTGTGGTAACTGTGAATGGCAGAGAACAAACATTGTGCTGAAACCGTTTTTCTCTTTTTCAGTCATAATGACCTTGACATTTGGCCCCCCAAATTAGTAGGCTTTATCTGTGTCCCAAGTGCAAGCCATGCACAAAGTTTGTAAACAGCAACTTGTGGACAACTCAAGTTTATTGTGTGGAAACAAAATTGGTAACAGATGAATGGATGGACATCATAACATATTATGGCAGATGGATGGATAGATGAATGGAGGTCATAACAACATAATATGGCAGGCATGTAGAAAGGGCATACTTTTTCCAGAAACAGTGCGAGTACAACAACTGATCAACATGCATATATTCTTATGACCATATTATGTATTAAATTTCACAGCAATCCCCTAAAAAATAAAAAATTCTGTCATTTATTGGATCCATCTGTCAAGTACATGCATTTGATCATGGTGCTGGTGGCAGTAGAGGGGGGCATTGCAACATGCAAAAATAAAATCATACTCATTATATTTGCATGTAACAACAATGTGTTAAGATGAATATCCAACAGCACTGCATATGACAGATTCCATTACTTTAGTTATATGCAGGCAAGACATAAAGATAGAGACTTGACAGGATAAGATGACATAATACAGTCTAATAATATTGATGTTCTTTCCATTATGAAAGAACATGGATTTAAGATGGAAAAAAGCCAGTAAAAAGAAGGAGTGAGAAAATCAAAAAGAGCAAAGTGTAAAAATGGTGCTCTAATAGGCAATGACCAATGCATATTTAAAATTGACTGACAAGCCCTGTAATAGTTTTTTAAAAAAATGAAGTAAAAGAGATGTATTCCCTAAGGCATGTGTACATCAAGGATACAGTGTTAAGAGCAAAATTGCATCTGGGTATGTTAACTGGCTGGTGAACTGTGCTGGTTAAAACTAGCTTCCAAAGGGAAAATAAGATTCTGATGAACAAGGGTCACAACTCAGTCAAAAATAAAGTTGAGGGGAGGAAGCTCCTACAAGACATATCTACATGAAAGCAATATGTTCACATAGAAATTGCATCACAAGATATTAGAGCTCTCAAGTTAACAAAAACAAATCTTAAAAGGCATTGAACTAATATTTGTCAACAAGATAGTGTCCACATTTAACTGCATCTGGATATGTACAGGCCCAAACATTTATTAAAAAAGGCCATAACTCTCTCAAAAATTATGCTGAAAATATGAAACCTTTCATGTTTATGAATTAAGACAATTTATCTGCTAAATGGCATTATGGCACTTAATTATTTCAAAGGTTGCTGGGCCAATCTTGATATGATACAAAAAATGTAAAAAAGTGGACAGACAGACAAGTAGAAACTGAAAATATACTTTAGGACTTCAGCTTCTTAATAAATCCATTTGAAGAAATTAAACTTTTATCATTTACACCAATCCAAAAATATTCAGACAATTGAATTACTTTTAGAAACTTTCCTCACTGGCATCACATATGCAACAACTTATTTGTCTAGATCAACTGCAGTTTTATCAACTTTAAGATGCTATTTCTTAAATTTAAGGATTTTCTAGGTGGCAATAGATCACAAAATTTTCACATGTAATTTTTCACAACTTTAGCAAGAAAACTTAAACTGCAAAAATTCCATGTGCTCCAAATAAAAAAAAAAACAAAAAAACCATGCATTAAAAATGAACAAGTCATACATTTTTTATGTTGCTTAAATAGGCTACATTTATTAAATTTATACTGACTTCTGTGTCCTTACTCAGAAGCATTGATTTACTGGCAAAACAATCTCTGGACAGCACATTTTTACCTGCCATGGAATACCACCGAATATTAGGAGTAGATAACTGTCAATGTATACGCCCAAATCTTCTGATTTCAAAGTCTTGATCCAATTCTCTGTGGCATTAATGGAGATACTATGCACAGCCTCATTGGTCATGGCAAATGGAATACTTAACCACTGAAAAGAAGATGTGATGGTATAGCAATACAATAAGATGCCAACTTTTGGGTCCGATGGGGGAAAAAGTATTTTCTTAGGAAGATTGGTAGTCTAGGTGGTTTAATTGTGTCAATTGATGATTACATTTTGTGCGGAGATGCATAGTGGAAGTCCATACAAGCAGAAAATGTGAATAGGTATTCAGGTAATAATCAGTATTCTGCAGTGTATTATATAAAATATATCTCATAGCCAAGATATACCATAAATACTTGTTTATAAGTCAAGTCCACCTGCAGACAACAGAGAACCCTGATCTGCCATCAATCAGGATGTATGTTGTTTGTTTTTCTGATTACTCCAAACAAACTAAATTTAACCTAGATTTGCAAGTGCATGATGCAATGGCAGGTCTAGGTCTGTGCAGTTTGTAGTTGGACTCCACTTATAAGCAAGTACCATATATACTCGCTCATACATTGATGCATTTTACTGTAAATTTGATTCCGGCAGGGGGTGCCTTAAAAACGTGACATACAAAAGAATCTGATAAATCTTAGAGTAATATAATGGAAACTCTAGATGTTTGCAGATTGTACTTTGTCAATTCAAATAATTTATTGTTTTTATGCCACTATTCCCATTAAAAAAAGTAGATATGGTACACACTGTTCATCCGACTTGTGACAGTATTCATTATGCAATACATGTATCTACATAATTGCAGTGTAATAATTTTGAAACTATTGCCAATAAATTAAATATGCCCCACTGCAAAGTGAAGTGTCCATCAGTTTTATTTACCCTGGGTGCTTAAAGTATCTTGCTGCCATTTTCATGCAGGTCCTAACAATCTGTATTTATATATATTTTGTGTTTTACTGTATAAACACTGTGCTTGATGCAAAAAAAAGTTTTGATTGGATTTATATTTTCTTTTTCCATAAGCCACATCTAATTCCCAAGTGATATTTCCAAAGTTAGCTGCCAGTACAGGTGGTCTGATAGGCCATTGGCTTAATACAGGCAGCACAGACATTGTGTTTTTGGTAACAATCCTTTTGATTGAGCTGCAAATTTGATACTTGTTCAAAGCCATGTAACAGGGGGTGGTTATGTGAACTCCCTGTGATCTTTCCACAAAGCTGATACCTGCTCAGTCACATCCTTTAATAAATTTCACAGAATGTATGATTGAAGTGTCACTTACAGAGCCCAAACTCAGTACCTGCATATTATAGTAAAGACAAAGAATCAGAATCTGACAAGACTTACAGTGACTAGACGACAATGCAGGATTTCAGAAATTTAATTGGTCACTTGGACAACGAGAATGAATTCTTGGACTTTGTACAAGATAACATTAGTAATATTTATAGGATACTGTCAACTGCAAAAGTGTGGACTTGGCTTTCATTTTTTATTTGTAAGGTATGTGGAATAACCATATTACGGGATAATGAATCATTCTGGGCTGCCACTTTGATACTGGTATGTGAGTATTTATCAGTTATTAAGGATTATAAAATAAATGGATTTAACACAAAGGATTATGGAGTTGTATGGATTTTGAATGATATGAAGATGGACAAAATTTAAATCGACAATTTATTTGTGACATAATCCACTCAATAATATAAATGTATTTTACATTGGTTTTGTCTTTTTCCTATTATCCATCCAGTTTGGCTTGTTTATTTAACCAAAGTGCAACTATGATTCACAGATGACAAGACACCCCTGCAGACAGACCTGTTTTGCTAAATACTATCCACCTTGTAGGAGAGTCAAAGATAATTGAGGTTTTGCAGTGTTTTAATTATAGACAAATAAAAAAAAAGTGTCTCCAGCTTTTAATAATTCTGTCCAACTACAATGATAAAGATATGGGTACTTAAATATTTAGGAAACACATACAGTTTTTGGTAAGAAATATATATGGGCATGTGGTTGGCTATGGCTTATGCCACTATTAACATGCTCCTTCCTTGGTGTATTGTACGTCATGTATGAAAAGCAAAAGTCATATCTGGTAACTTTGATGGTGGCATCTAGAATCATTTGTAAGGGCCTGGTACAAACTCCCTAAGTAAGTTACGTAATGGTAACATTTTAGTTATCATAATTGTTGCATTATACCAAGCATCAAATAAGAGAAAAAATATAGTCTCACTGTTGGTTGAAATCCAATACAAAATGTGGACTTTACAGTGTTACATGTAATGAGACGATACTGGTACATTTTACATAGAAACAAGAGGCCCTGGTAGGCCTAATCTTGCTCATCTATTTATGTTAGAACACTTTGTTAATATGTGCACTTGCTACTCATGATGAAACTCATCTATGCTCTTGATGATATATGCTTGCACGCCAAGATGATCAAAATCTTCTCAGAAATAACTAGCTATGCTAATCAGATTCTAGAATGCCTGATCACTACCCCTGTACCTTGCATAAGTGCTGTTTGACATCTCCACCTTTAATTCAACAAATACATTCTGACATCTCCAACTGATTCGTATACATTCTTATTTGGATGCCGTAAGCCCTCTCCATGCAAGTGGGTATCAATGCCCATTGTAATCATCAGCTATTTTTTAAGCTGGCTTACATAGGCACTGTGAAAAATTATAATGACACAGCACCATGTGATTGCTACTTAAGTCATAATCTGAAAGTTAAACAATAGCAACTTGGTAGGTTTCTCCATAATACAAAATTGATTATGCAGACTTTGTTTGAAAGTTTCTAGAAAGTTTGGATGATGAGTGCTTTGTCATTCTTAAGACTTCCATGAATCAGATATTGGATCCATTATCAATGTATAGTAAAAGTCATACAGGACATGTATGCAGATTTACTGATCTTAAATTAAATATAAATTGTTGCTTAAAAATATAATACTAATTTTGTTTAATTAAAGTCTATTCAATCCTGATTTAAATATTCTTTACCTTAACTGTCATCAAGAAACTTCCAGATCAAAACTTTTTCATTGCTAGATTTTTACAATGTTGGCCAGTTACCAAACTGGGTTAAGAAAAGAGCATGTTGAGTCGAATTGTCACAATATAGGGTAGTATGAATTTGTTTATCAACATGCATAGCTTTCATTCTGACATCACAGCACATGACATGCAGTCCGGATTGTACTGGACACATCTTGAGGTTGATTTCATCCAAATTTGTTGACGTATTTTAACAATGATTTTGTCTTATGTACTTCTCAGGGCATTTAAATAATGATCCTCCAAAAGAATATGGATGTATGAGGATCCAAATAACGTGAACAATTGCCATTTACAGGTATGTAAAATCAAATTCTAAAAAAATGACACCCATTATTAAAATGATCGGTGTTGAATGCCTACATGACCTGTATGACTTTTACTATAGGTATCACAAATCTTGACAATTTATCACAACTTGGTGATTCAGGTAATGCAAGAATGGATACTGAATTAGAAGATTCAAAGGCTGGTTTGTCACATAACTTCAATAAAGTAATGGTACACATGTTGTGATCTCATCCTCTCATGCTTTTAAAGCAAAAAAAAAAATTGTCAAAAATTCTTTGGAGAGAAAAACTTTACAGCCAAAACAATCACACATTGTACTAAAACCTTTATATGGAAAGGAAATATGTACAAAGAGGAATCAAATTAAGGCTGAAATGATCATATCATGCACTAAATGAAATTTTCCAAGCTGGTTTATTATTGGTAAGGAATCAATTAGGTAAACGCTATTTGCAGCACATAGTGGCTTTGAAATATGTACAGTGACAGTTACACTGAAAAGGATGCTACAAGTTGATGGGTTAATGTGTGTAGATGCCATGATCTAAATTGCCCAAGCTTTCGATGATGTAAGCTTTACATGTTATGTTTGATCAAAAACTTGTCAAAAAGAGCCTCTAGATTGGCAACAAAAACAAGAACATAATGATACGAGATGGACAAAATCAATAAATGCAGGGCCAAAATGTAACCTATTAGGGAAAGGAATCCCTAAGATTAGCTAATTATGTTGCAACTGTGAAAATTGTTAATGAAAATGGCTGGTTATCAAATGCTTCATAGATCTTTTTTTGGATGCATCTTTTAAAAGCCACAGAGGATCAGTGTTAAGTATACCAGTCTTGCAGTCAGAAGGATGAAGGGTTGCATCCTGTCACTGGACCAGTCCAGGTTGGCTGCCATGGTTTAACATCCTTTGGCAAGGCTTTTCTGTCTAATCTGCCTCAGCAGGATATAACTGTAACATGTTGATGCAACTTAAAATACCTAATCGTACTAAATCAATTAGATATACATGTACCATCATATAAAGTTTGGATTAGATCTGATACATAAAGGTTGACTCTAGACGATTACTATGGACATACCAATGCCCCTTCTGTCTACAGTAAATGAGCAAAAGTTAGACTGTGGCTCTGCTATGCTTAAAAAAAAAGTAATTTTGTATTAAGCCAATTTAATACATGGCAAACTATTGGTGTCAATAACAAATTTTTCAAAATGACTGCTGTAGTGGCCATAATGGAAGTCAGATAAGAACCAAATCAGGACCATTTTGATTCAGAATCAACTAGATATTATAAGATGTCTTGTGATTAAAATCCCATAAGGTTAATTTGTCTTGTGATTAAAATCCCATAAGGTTAATATGTCTGTGATTAAAATCCCATAAGGTTATGTCCATCAATTTTGGAGGAGTATTGATAAGATTTTCAAGATGGTTGCTAATTGTCAGCCATATTCAATAGTCTAGTAACACCATTTTTATTTAGGGCCAACTAGATATCATAAGAATTCTGGTTAAAACTCGATGATGATATAGAATGTTCTGGTTCATGAGGAGTAGTGATAAGGTTTTCAAGAAGGATGCCATGGTGACCATTCTGCAAGTTGGATTGGTACTTTTTTCATTAGGGACCAACTAGACATCATAAGAAGTCTGTTAGTAAAATTCCTATGCTGATATGACAATCCATCCAGGAGCTGTAGTAATAAAAACATTTTCAAGATGGCTGCCATAATGGATATCCAAGCAGCACCAATTTCATTTACTACCAACCAGACCATGGGATGAATATGTATGTAAAGTTTCATTGCAATCATATAAGTAGTTTTGGAGTAGTATCAATAATAGTCAGATGGCGGACCACAGTCCATTGAGGGAAAACTGCCATAATAGCTTGATAATTTAATCAGATCATCTACATATTAATAGAATAAAATTTTATTAGTCTATTTAAAGATGTTTGCCTAATTTACTAAAAAGGGTTTTTGTCGCAAAAGTTCATGTTCAAAATTTTCTTTAAAATGTGTGCACAAAAAAGAAAAAAGAAAAAAGAATTGTTGTTGGCAAGTGCAATGTGTTTATTGGTCTATGCAGAGTGGTTCTTGTGTAATAAAGATGTAGGATGGATACAGGAGTGTTGGACAGTTGTGAGGACCCAATTTAGATAACCCTGCTGCAAGCAGAAGGGGCATAAAATT
Organism: Megalonaias nervosa; assembly: GCA_016617855.1. Lineage (NCBI taxonomy): Eukaryota > Metazoa > Mollusca > Bivalvia > Unionida > Unionidae > Megalonaias > Megalonaias nervosa. The sequence continues at coordinate 25,827 of JAECUM010031229.1, forward strand.
TAGTAGAGATTAACTACAAGAGGATGAGAAAAATTGGCATCAACATTGTAACCATCACTCCATTTCACATGCTAGTGTTATTAGCATCTTAAAACAAACAAAAACAGGGAATGATTTTACTTCAAAACAGGAATCAAAGCCAAATCACAGGAGACTAATTTGACTTGCAATAAAATAGCATTCTAGTAGAATGGATAAAATGTGCAAATTGACAGTCATGTCAGGAGAGATATCATTGGAAGTGCTGTTCGACCCAAGAAAACAATTTAAACTGTAGTAAAGTGGTATTGCTGAAACAAATGCATTGCTGAATGCATAAATATTCAGGAGCTAGCAGGCAGTTTATGACCCCTATTTTCCAGTACAGTTCCAGTTAATGTGCACATTGTGTAAATCTTCCTTGCAACGGCAGAAAAGCTTCCAAGGAAAGTTATTGAAATTCTTTTTATTGGTACCCTGAAGCACTAACAGCTCAAACAAATGATGTAGAAAGCTTTAATGAGAAGTTTAATACTTAAATTTTTTTTACTGGAAAAGATTACTGCTTAAGATCAAAAAGATTAACATACAGCTATATTTTACAGCTGCTCTTAAAGTAACCCCTTTCCTTATATATAAACCTCTTTCCTTTATATATATATATATATATATATATATATATATATATATATATATATATATATATATATATATATTATAATAACTACTACAATCTCTCCAGTGTTAGTGCTGCATAATCTGCCAATATTTCTTACTTCTATAGCTCATCTTCCTTCTACAACTGTCTACTCAATCAGATGGTTGAATTCATTAGATCAATGGGGTTCAAATTAGTTTTTTTTGTAGCCTAGCTGAACATTGCTGAGGGTCTCAGCAGACCACTTAATGATTGCCGATTGTCTTGGTAGGACACTTAATGATCTTTCTTAATGTTCAATGTACCACTAGCTAACTATTGTAAACCTTTCTACTGACCACCTGAATGCAGATTGCACACCACCAGTGATCCATATACCACTAATTCATAACCTCTGCATTTGAGATGATTTGAAGTTAAACAATTAAATGCTTTTTCAGTCAAGCATTTCAACTCTACCAGCCATGTTGAAACACCTTCCTGCCTGATGATACTTGCTCAAACACTTTCAAAGAACTTGTAAATGCAGATGACCCAAGTGTAGCTAAGGCACAGCAAAAGCTAAGCTACAATTTGGCTGCTTGTGCAGTGTTTATAGGCTGCAAATAGAATTCCACTGTAATTGTGGATGCATTTGTGAATGCAAATGGGTTATTTTTGTAAATATGTTTATTAATGGCTTTGTTGTTGAATGGAAGACTTCATGCATGCTTTTAGGATTCCCATACTAAAAAATCTGCTGTCTCAGGCTGCCGTCTGAATTCAAGGATATAAAGTAGTAACATTATAGGGCTTTTAGAAGTTTGTTACTGATATAGGTCAAAACCTTCTTACCTCATGACCTTACCCTGGAAGCATATGTGAGTGCAATGGACATTGCTGGTAAAATAATTTTGATAACAATTACATTCACAAATATGTGTCTATTTAGAACTTCTTCTGGTAGTGCAATGTAGTCTTAGTATGATTACTCAATGGCTATTGAGGATAATATAATTAGCAAGGAAGAGTTCGAGATTGTTTTGGTGGAAATGGAAAATCACAACTTCATGCACAGATATGGAACCAAGGCAATAGTGACCAAAAACAGGTAATTGCTTTACAGACAGTAAAAGTCAAATCAATGTTTGATTGTGTATTGATCTGCCAGTAGTATATTGGCCTGATTGTGGCAGCTAGTATCGTAACTTTGCTTCTGGGTTGCCATGGAGGAAGCTTATGACAGGCTCGTGTGCAGTTGCATAAATCATGCACTCACATTTGCTTTGAGGGTAGGTTATGAGGTAAGAAGGCTTCGACCTATATGTCAGTTTGACAGCCAGTTCAAAAGGAGTAGCAATAACAAGATGGTCCATATTGGATGTTTGAGGAAGACCATTTATTTCTAGTTGTTGTTGTTGTTGGGCTTAACGCCATTTTTCAGCACATGATAGGCTATACATGGCGGCCAGTATTAATGGTGGAGGAAGAAACTGGGAAATACCTGGAAAGAACCACTAACCCACGAGAAGCTACTGGCAAGCTTTCTCACATACCCACATTCGCCGAATCCGAGACTTGAACCCACGCAGACAGAGGTGAGATGGCAGTGATCCATAACGGAGAGTGCTTTAGACCACTCAGCCACTTGGGGCCCCTTTATTTCTAGTGAACTAGTCCTTGTAATGAACTTGTGTGTAAACTGTTATGACAATCCTTTTAGTATTTTTAGGAGTAGTAGTGACAACAATATTGTGCTAGCAGACAGATGACAGGCCATCACATAAGCTCTTAAAGTCTATGACCAGTACAGTCAGAAAGACACTGCTTCTTGGTTCCATGGTTGTTATTAATAGGTAGAGTATCAACATAATACAAAAAAGATTAACTGATCTTCATATTATTTTGTGGTTTAGGAACAAAAAGCTGTTGTATTTTCAGTATTTAATTCATAAATTTACCTCTGACAAAAATGGTGTTTATGGCAAGGACATAATATTTTGGACATCTAAATTTGTGGCTTGCAATGACCATGAGATCCACAAAATTGGTACTCCACCAGGGATGATTCTGCAATATTAATTAGAATGACCTGGTGGTCCCAATTTCTATTGGTAGCCCCAGAATAGTTATTTTGAAATATCTCAATCAAATGTGAGTTAGTCTTGTTTGCCAGAACTTTTCCCTGATTCCAATTCATATTCATAACATGTGTTACTAGATCAGGACCAAAACTTTACACTTGTCCTTACTGGACCAAACAAAAAAGCTTGATGTTGCTTTTAAGTGCATATAGTTAGGTATTCAGATTCTCCAACATATACGCACTGTCAAGGCCATAACAGCTAAGAGTGAGCAGACAACTCCTCCATTTTCATAGTGACAGATGTGTTCCTTTCATAATTGGAACAATCTTCCAAGCTAGCTGTTTGGATGATTGACAATACATAATGATAATAATTGATACACATGTTTTATTCCTCAGATTGCTTAAGTTGCACCAGTGGCCACTTATGTTTATGGCCAGAATCCCTTGGTATGACAAGTTGTGTTCAAAAGCAACCTCTCTACAACAGCCACCCCTCCAAGATGGACAGCAACCAGCATATTAGCACAAAAAAAATGTCCAATTTACCTCACATGAGCAGACAGGTAATGAGGTTTACAGACGAAAATCTTATGACTATTTGTCAATTTCTAAATTTAACACAGAAATCTGATCCAACATGCCAAAAAAGCACCTATACTTAATTCATTCAAAGAGGTACTGTAAGTAATCAAATTATCCTTACTGCTGTGTGTTCTTAAAAGTCAGGTTTTGTCACTTTGATTATTACTTGCTATTATTTCCACCAATAATTAACAAGATGACAAGATAAAAGCTGAAAATCACATAAAATTGTTTCGCTCAAGTCAGCATGACATCTGGTTGGCATAAAGTAAATATGGTGTATGTTAACGGTCAAGGCTTCTCTCTCATAGATTTCAAAATGTATCTTAAAGGGTACCAGACAAAAACCAGTTAATCACATGACAAGCTCACTTCCATTGTAAACAAAGAGCATTTTGTGTAGCATCTGCAAATTAGTCTGACAGTGGTATAGGTGTCACTGAATGAATAAGTTGTTGCAAAAAGTGCAAAATGTTGTTAGATATTCTCAGTTTATGGAAAATGAAAGCAACTGTGTGAAATGAAACTGCTGAGAAATCTGACAGTGCCTGTTATAAATTCTGATACAGTCGGAACATGGAAAGGATGGAGAATGATAGTTACATCAGATATTTGTACCCGACCATGATTATACACAGAGACTGATAAATATTCATAAATATTTGAATAAAGATTAATACAAATTTTATCACATTAGTTCCACAACACATGTAATTATTAAATGAAAATATAACAATTATTTATGCCTTTCTTGCTTCATCTGTAATTATTATACTCACATTTGTTTGATACTGTTCTAAAAAGGCCACTCCATTTATAAGGCCAGTGGAAGAGAGGGCCTTATAAGAGGGGGACCACTGTACATGATATACAAGAAAGAATACAAGTCCATGTGGTTGCCCTTAGTGATAAGGTGAGGGGAAAAAATCATCTATAAGACGTCTCCAAAACTGTAAGTAGGATTTGTTTCCCCTTTTTTGTAGAGTACTCCAGTCCAAGATATGGACTTCAGTCTACGTTGTACCCAACATGTACCTGAGCACTTCAGTAACATCTGCAGCACTAGCCAACTCGATAGGATTTGAGAATAATTTATTTCATGTTTTGTTTAAAGGATTGACTATATTTGGATCATGGCAACCCGATTTGAAGGCTAGTCAGCAAAATCAATTGTAAGGCTTTATGGCAGAAAACTCTCTGTAAAACTAGGTTAGAATTAGTCGAGTAGTAAAAAGTAATTCAGATGTGTTTTTCTATTTTTCTCTCACCTGTTCCAGTGGCCTAGTGGTGAGGGAGGTCGCGGGGTTTGAACCATGGCAAGTCATACCAAAGACTTATAGAAATGGTACTACCAGCTGTCTCGCAAGGTGCTCAGCATTAAGAGGTTAGTGTTAGAACTGGTCAGCTTAGTGACAGGATACTGTGTGTGTGTGGGACATCATGCCATTTGTCTGCGGCATAATGCCCAAGTGCTAGACATCACTATAAACTGCCACACTACAGACATCGTAGCAATATGACTGAAATTTTTTTAAAGCAACTTTAAAAATCCAAATCTCACACACACATTGTCTCACCTGCACAAGCATAGTAAGGCACAGGTTTCACTTTTCTGCTTGCATCATCATCACTGGTTACAACTTAGGTTTAAAGTTTAAGCAACTGTCCGATTCAGTGTGTGTGTGTGTGTGTGTGTGTGTGTGTGTGTGTAAGAGTACATACCTGCCATATTCCCAAGAGTGTGTTGGGGGAGCTTTTTGAGACTCAAAAAGTGTGTTTTGCAGTCTCAAGGGGGGTTACCACATGTGACTAGAGAAATGCAATGCCATCCGAATAAGAATAAGCTATCTTTTCATTAAACATATTAGAAAATGATTGGAAATTCAAACCTTATAATAACCTGTATGTCTTGCTCAAAGCATTTAATGCATTTGCAAAGAAAAAGTAGTTGGCAGACTTTGTACTGTCAAATATCATCATCATACACATACACATACACATATATGCAAACACATAATCACAACCACACTGATGTTACATAAAAACATACACCAAGTTTATGTCTTAAAATCTATTGGATGGCAAAGTATAGGCTTGATCAGATGCAGTCTGTGTCTGTTACTCTCAATTGCACAATGGGGGGGGGGGTGAAAGTAATGCAACTGTCACTCATCACTACCCTTACCAGACAATGAAATGGTACTGGTGTTCAAACTTCTTTGCTGGATTCACTGAGTGAATCCTGGTCAGAACCAAGTTCTTCTGGACGACCATAATGTTAGCATTGTCAAAATTTTATCTGATGCAGTCTGATCATGAGATATGCCTGTCTCTATAAAAAAATGTGAATATACATCACATTAGGGACTGACCAGTTTATTGGGGGAAAAGGAAGGGAGGGGGGCATAAAATTTTCAAGTTTAATGGGGGCTTTACAGGTAAAACAGCTGCAGTAAACATCAATGTTCAATATGTGTGTTAACATATTTTCAACACAAATCAACTGTGCAAGCACAAGCTTGTGCTTATTATTGTCTTTCAATTAATCTGTTTCATGGCTAATATCATCCTGAAAAACATAGGTCAATTAATAGTAAGTATTATAACATGATTAAGTTCATTAATAATAATAAAGATACCTGATCTGAATGAACATGGGTGGTGTTCCTAATTTGACTGACATCGTACACACAAAAATGACATGTTGATAAGTTGTTTGCAGTATTTGCAAATAATTACACAACTGAGTTCATAAATTAATTTTTGCTGGGCTTTGCCTCTTCCAGTAAATAATTGACCTTAATCCTATAGCTTGTTTTCCCATGTGACAACTCTTTGATTGAAC